>CM034151.1:754125315-754135555 GCA_019776745.2 Taxus chinensis
ATTTTTTAGGGAGCCGAACTTTTCATCAATAAAACAATACAAATAAAATATGTATATATTTATATATATCATTGAACCCATGAATCCGGCCATAAACCAGGTTTCCTTAACCTAAATCAGGTTTAATTGAATTCAGGATTATTTGAAAATATTTTCAAAACAAATGATATTTTATATATATATATATACTCAAAACATACACTATTGAATAAAAAACATTGTAAAACTAGAATAAAATGGGGAAAAAAAATCCCATACCTCGAATAGGGTAAACTCAAGAAAATACACAAATAAGAAGCGAGAGTCTTGGAAAACCCTAGGAGAGGGATGAAAATAAAGGTAATCAACCAAAAATGTTTGTATCCATCCTAGAACTTGAAGAACCATCCGTGGCCTCCATCCTCCTCTTACTCCCAAACTTTCAAAATGAAAATGAGGAAATAGTGTAAAAGAATGAATAAGAATACCTCATAAGGATGATTAGGGTTAGAATGAATACCTAAGATGTAATGGATCTAAACGAATGAATCTAAGGGTAGGGAATAAATCCTACAATTATAAGGTGAGGATAATTTTTTGGTAATATGTTTTAAATTAAAGGTATGGGAAAATTGTGAATGGGGCCACCAAAGGGTATTAGAGGGTTAGGATTAACTTGTGACCTTTATTGCTTTAGATAAGTGACTTTTATAAAGGGCTTTAATTTAAGGATTAATTAAATTAATTTAATAATGGGACAATTACATAACACTATAATAAGGATTAAAATTATTTGAACTGATTTATATGGTTAGGGTAAGTTGAGACCCTAGCCTTAGAATATTAAATAAATAAATGAAATTTTTAAACAAGGTGAAATAATGATAACCTTGAATGGGATTAAACCCAAAATGCCTAGAGGGAATTAATAATATTTAGTTATTGATTTAGTTACTGTAACTTTTTAGTTATGTGGACTTTATTAAACTAGTAATATTTAAGTCTAGTTGTTAGTTAACTGGATGCAAACCTTTTAAAACAAAAAAAAAATCTTCCGTAATTTTTCCTATTTAATTAGTAGGGTTTTATCTTATTTTTTTTGCGGGAAAAATATGGGTGTTACACTTGGTATGAAAGCCATGGGTTCAACACTTGGACCCTTGGGCACACTTGGAAACATAGTAGTTAACCTAGCACAACCTAAAACTAGATCACATGACAATGCATGATGTTTTAAAATGTAGAAAACTTACAAAAATGAAACAAAACCTAGATGATGATGAACTAACTCTCAGCCTAGTTTGTGTAGGAGATGCAAACAGACGATGGGTTCTTACACGTAGATTGGGACCTACCACCCCCCAAATCAGGCAGTAACCACCACATTGCATCAGATATTGCAAACACTACAGGATGTTAATGCAACTATATGTGGTCAAGTTATATGAGAACAACCTAGCCAACATGATAAATATCCATCACATGAGCCTCAATACCATTCATGAGGCAATGATTAACATAAGTCATAGAACTCCCACGTGGAGTCAACTAGAGTAGAGGTCACCATATAGAGAGCATAGAGATAGAGTTATGGGGCACATAAATAGATCTAGGAGCCTTAAGATGAGGGGACAATCAAGTAGAGAGACAGAGGGGTCGATAGACATTAGCTGCAGATAATATCAGGGTGATCCTAAAGCTATGTATGTATCATTATCTTGGTGATATAGGAGGGTTTCAGACGAAGGCTTGGTTAGTGAGCTTGAGCAGATGCTTCAAGCTATTCCCATGTACTAGGAACATGAAGGCTCATGTTCTGATTCATCTTCTACAAGATGGAGCATGTGTTTAGTAGAGGACTGAGGAGTAAAAGATCCATGTGGATTCAGAGACTATTACTTGGGAGCTCTTCAAGGAGTGGATTATGAGTAGATACATATCTAGGAGGTTCATCTAGGAGAGGATCAATAAGTTTCATGATTTACAACAGACATCTATAATAGTAGATGAGTATGAAAGTTGGTTTCTAGACTTTCTTCAGTATGTTAACTACATGCAAGATGAGAAGGTCAGGATTCGCAGGTTCATCAGGGGTATAAAATTGGATTTGGGAGGTGTAATATGCATTCATTGTCTACAAACCTTGGTAGAGCCCTTTGAGAAGGCCTATATTGAAGAAGAAACTAGGGAGAAGACTTAGCAGACTAGAGATAGAGTAAGAATTTGTTTTCAACAGATACAAGATAGCAGGTTAAGGGGGTCATCTCCTACTCCTCATGGGAGACACAGTTCAACACAGTCTTCTTTTACACCACATCAGTAATAGTAGTAGTAGTAGCAACAGACTCGGCCACTGTATAGACCCCCCAACAGAGAAAAGATTCACAGAGAGAACGTAGCGTGGGAACCCCCTCCTAGAGGACCAACTAGGACACATGGTCCACTCAAGGTTCAGTCAATAGGAAGATATCAACAGTATTCATAGCAGTCCATGGCAGGATCATCGAGGTCTACAACATAGAATCCTCGAGCGACTGGAGGGGTTTCCTCCCATTTGAGGGGAACGGGAACTTTTTATTGATGCACTTGATAGGGGAACCATTGGAGAGAGTGTCTGTAAATCCCTGTTAATCAAGGTAAGGTACGTATTTTAGAGCCTATAGTTGGTGACATGGCCAAGAGTCATAGGATTTATGCAGCGGTCAAGAACCACCTAAGAAGAGCACCGTGACATAGATAATGAGACCACATGTATCATTGGTGGTATTTCTACCCTCATCTTATTTGATTCTTGCTCCTCAAAGTATTTCCTTTCTCCATCACTAGTAGAGTGATGTAGGGTGGTTGCAGTTAGGAAGGGCCTTTGTTGGGATGTAAAGATGGATTCTAAAGCCAAGCTCATAGTAGTCTCCTTAGTTAAGGAGTGTGTAGTGGACCTAGAACCCTTCACCACTACCTTGGATCTTTGTATCATTTTCTTCGGTTATTATGGAATTATCTTTGGCCCGGATTGATTATATACACACAAAGCTAGAGTTTATTGTTATAATAAGGTTATATATTGTGCAAAGGATTTGGGGATTGCATCGGTGATTGTTGGAGTTAGGAGACCCATCTCTATTCGTACCATATCTGTTATGCAGTTGAAGCGGTTTGCGTGACGGGGATGTCATATTTATTCTATCACTGTTAGTAACCGATCATACGATGAGACTCATGGACTGTCTCTAGATGATCACCCCATTTTGTAGGAGTTTTCAGATGTTTTGTAGGAGTTAGACTTTCACATTGATTTGGTTCCTGGAGTGGATTCTATCTCATGTGTACCATATAGGAGTATCACCCCTGAGCTATGTGAGCTCAAATTGTAGTTACAGGGCCTTCTTTATAAATTCCTAATCCATCCTAGCGTATATTCTCTAGGTGCACCAATGATTTTTGTGAAGAATAAGGAAAGATCCTTACATTTGTGTGTGAACTAAGAAAATTTGAACAAAGTAACAATCAAGAATAGTTAACCCCTTCCTCGCATCAATGATTTGTTTGATTAGATAAAAGGGGTGATAATGTTTTCCAAGATAAACCTTAAGTTGGGTTACCATCAGCTGATGATTGTGGAGCCTGGTATTCATAGGAAAAATTTTCAGATGAGATATTGCCACTATGAGTTCACAGTTGTGCCATTTGATCTGATGAATGCCCCCATAGTGTTCATGACTTTAATGAATGGGGTAGTCAGGAAATTTTTGGATCACTTCATTCTCATATTCCTTGATGACATATTGATATACTCATGTACACATGAGGAGCATAAGGAGCAACTTTGATAGGTTCTGCAGTGTCTTCGTGAGCAGAAATTTTATGGGAACATGTAGAAGTTTTCATTCTTTTAATATGAGGTTCAGTATCTTGGCCACATTATTTCTAGGGAAGGTATCGTAGTCGATCCTTCCAGGATAGAGCTATCATATATTGGATTATACCTACCAGTGTGATCAAGGTGCGCAACTTCATGGGTTTGTAAGGTTATTATAGGACGTTTTTTTAGGACATCTATTGTATTACACATCCCATCAGTTCCCTTCAGCCGAAATGGAAGAAGTTTATTTTTTGAGATAGATGTGAGTAGACTCGTAGGAAACTGAAATAATTCCTTACGAAAAAACCTATTCTAGGAATGCCAGATTGTCAGAGGGATTTATTCATCTACACAAATGCTTTACTAGTAGGGATAGGAGGTGTATTGATGCAGGATGGACGTATAGTAGCTTTTAAGTCTCACAAACTCAAGGATTATGAGCTCAACTATCTGAATCATGAACTTCATTTTTCAACATTTTTACATGATTTTTTTCAATGGAGGTATTTTCTATTATGCAAGAGGTTCATTCTCAGGTGAAATCACTTGATCCTTCAACATCTCTTCACACAACCTAATCTCAACGGCTATTAACAACGTTGGATGGAGCTTATTTGTGAGTTTGATATGGAGATATATAATATGAAGGGGAAGGAGAATGTGGTTGCAGACACCTTGATTCATTTAAGGCATTTGGTTATGGCTACAACAGTTGGTACAAAACTTGAGGACAAGGATCTTACAACAACTTTGACATGATAGCTTCTACCTTACTACTAGAGCAAAGATCAAGTCTAAGAAACCCCTTGTGCGAAATTTTGAAGGATTGACATTGGAGTGAAATGGTATTCTTCAACAAAAAGGTTGGATATATATACCCAGAGATGGAGGATTGAGGCAGGTTATCCTTGTTGAGGCACATTGTGTGACCTATTCAGCCCATCGAGGGGTGTAGAAGATGCACGCCACTATGAGAAAGTTGTATCATTTGAGAGGGATTCAGAGATATGTAGCAAATTTTGTGTCTCATTTTTTGGAGTGTCAGAAGGTGAAGGCCAAACATTAGCATCCAGCTGGACTTCTATATCCTCATGCCATACTGGAGTAGAAATGGAACACCATTTCCATAGATTTCATTGTAGGGATACCTACGTCGAGATACCACCACGAGGGAATCGTGGTCACAATCGATAGATTGATGAAAAAGGATCCTTTTTCTCCAGTGAAGACCACTTATACAGCTAGTGCAGTGGCATGAGTATATATGGATCATACTTTTAGAATGCATGGGAATTTGTGGAAGATTATTTGTGACCGCGGTTCCTTTTACACCTCTCATTTTTAGACTTCCATGTAGCATGCTCTCGAGACGAATATAAAATTCAGTATAGCCTATCACCCTGAGACATATGGACAGACAGAGTGGGTGAATCATATTTTTGAGGAAATGCCATAGATGTACATCATAGATCATCAGTCGATCTGGAAGGAGTATTTATACTTGGTTGAGTTTTTGTACAACAACTTTTAGAGTTATATTGGTATGCCTCCATTTCAAGCACTATATGGTAGGGAGTGTAGGTCACTGCTAAGGTTGGACATATTAGAGGGCATGGTATCTCTTGGGATATATTTATTATAGGACATTGAGCAGCATGTTGTATTTATTAGACAGAGATTACAGGAGTCTCAGGATAGGCAGAAGAAATATGTAAATATGAGAAGGATAGACTGTAGTTATGAGGTTGAAACGATGGTAGTTATTCATGTCAGACCTCATAAGATCCCTATCCATTATGGAAAAGACTCTAAGCTAGCTCCCAGATTTTTTGGGGCCCTTTGAGAGCTTAGATCAGATTGTTCCCTTAGCCTAGTGTATAACATTGCCACCCAGGTTGTCTCTCATCCACGATGTGTTTGATGTTTTCGTTCTTAGGATATACATTCCACGTCCTTCTCATATATTGGATTGGACCACATTGCAGATACAAGAGAAAGGGAAATTGATGGTGGATCCCGTGTGCATTTTCAATCAGTGGGATTGGTATGAGGATACAACAACTACATGGGAGGATGTCCACACCTTTGAGAGCATAGTTCCCACATTTTTTCTAGTGACTTCCAGAAGGAATTCGAGTCTAATGGGAGGGGGGTGTAGTTCCCACTCCTATTTACAATTGATCTTACTATGATTTTTACTTACTTTGACTTGGAGACATAGAATTTGTTATCATATTTGATCAGTTCACTTTGATAGATGCACATTGCTATATTTTATTAGTACTTTGTTAGACATTATAGATATTTAGATTATGGATATGTGGAAACTCTTAGTGTGACCTATACGATGGATTACATACATGGATTGAAATTTCAATATTGATGATCTAGAGTTACTACTTTCTATATGTACAGGCACATTAGATTTGATACATAGATTTTGTTAGACGATCTAGCTAGTCTTGTGATCTTATTGTTGATTAATGAAATGATAGAATTGAAATATTTCCAAATTGTAAATAATTGGTGAACTTACTTGATTTTAGTGATGGTTTAGTTATGATATTAGATGATGTGAATTGATATTTATTTGTGTGTTTTATTTTCTCGATGTTATTAATATGGTAAAAAGGCCAGAGAGGTATTGTTTTGATTTTTGAATTAACTTGTAATGCAACAAATAAAACAGGATAGGAGACCAACAGTAAAGTAATTTGGTGTATAGCAAACGCATCACCTTGAAAACCTGTGTTTTGTATGTTATTATGTTGTTAATAAATTGTTAGGATGTGCCCATTGGGAGGTGGCCCCCAAATGTGACCTTGGGTAAATGTGTTATTTTTTTCCTTTTTCATGTTAATTATTTTGTGAATATGTGTTTTATTATAGTAATGTGATTCACTTTATTTTGTTATTTAATTAAGCCAATTAATCTTGTTAGTTATTGTACATTGGATGTGACCAAAGGGGTAATTAGTTTTTGTATATTTTCCTTGATGTATTGTACATTTGGAAAGGATTTTATTAGTTTTACTATTATGTACTCAAACATTTCATGTCAAATTCGGATTTTGGCTTGAAATCCATTTTATGAGGCTTTTAGGACAAGTTAAACTTGTCCCACACCTCCTAAAGACACCCAAAAACTCTAACTATGATGAGAGGGGCTTATTTTAGGCCCGATAATGTATTTTGGAGGCTAAAAATGAGAAATAATTTCACCTTATTACATGAGCATTTAATTTTGTCCTTTGGAGTATGACTTTTGATTTTGTGTGTGTAAGGAAAACTTGTCACTTTGTCACCTAGTAATTTCTGAGCTTTGGATTTGATGTTTAACCATGTGATGTGGAGTTGAGGAGAAATGATGTGGCATCCTACCTGGAGCCACCTAACTCTCCTATTCTCCTTTTTCTATTTATTCATGTTTATTTGATGTGTTGGAGGTTACTCATTTGGATTTGCACACTGGTCTTTTTGAAATTACTTGGAGCGTCTTGGAGATTTCTTTGGGAATGCTTTCTTTCTTTAGTAGAGGGAAAGGTTTTTTAAAGATTTTGGAAGCTTGTGATGGCAAGGTAGGGCCTTTACCTTTGTGTTTCATTTACTTGTTTATGTGTGTGTAAAAATAAAATGGTTATATGATTGTGATTTGTGTTGGGTTGGGTAGACTTTGGCCTTAAGCAAACGGTAGGAGATGGGAAATGGGACCATTTTGGGAGGGAAAAGGAAATTTTGTTGCATAGTGGAGGAAAAATGAAATTTTGTTGCATAGTGGAGGGATTATGAGTGGGAGTTCCACATTTGAGGAGAAAAAAATGTTAAACATGTTATACTTTTGTATTTGCTTTGGGAGGAAAAAGAAATGTGTTAAGAAGTTATTGTATATTTGCAGATATTTTGGGTGGAACTCGTAACTCCTTTGGGAGTTACAAGGAGATGATTCCCATTTCTTTATTCTCCATTGGTTTGATCTATAAGCCTACGTGTTGAAATGTATGTGTTGTATTATAGTTCTTTGTTATAGAAGGTATAAATTATAATGTTGGCATAAGTGTTGTAATGTGGAAGAAAATTTTGTAAAATTTTCCTTGGTATCCTTATACCTCCTATTTCTTTATTGTTGCGGCTCGGGGGCCAATGAGGAGGAACACTTGTCTTCGTTATTGGTTTGTTAGTTGGGTGGAGAGCATTTCCTACTTCCCTATTTTGATTGTTTATTTGATATTAGAGAAAATGGTGGAGCTCAAGTGAAGTTTTTTTGACATAGTTGCATTTTGAAGAAGACAAGAAGAGATCCTACCTTGTAGAAATTTTTCCATGTTGTCTCCACTTATGTGGAGGGCATTTTTAACTTTCATTTTAAAGATTCCTCTTCTTGTTAAGGTACTATGTAACACTATTTTTCTTTAGTTATTGAAGAGGTACTCATCTTGGAAAGGAGGTATTTTAAGTTGAATCTTTTTGTTATTATACCTCCTTCAACTTGTATACTTTATCAAGGGTGTATTGGATATAATGTTGTATTTAAATAGGTTTGTTTATGTAAAATGAAATGATCAAGTCTTGTATTATTTAGATGAAGTAAGGATCTTGAAATGGTTTTGTAATGAAAATAAAGATCTCTTAATCTAAGCTTATACTTAGGAGTTGTATTGTAAATCTAGTTTTAAGGAAATGGTGTTATTGAATGGAGAATGTATGCTGAAAATTATACTTGTTCTCTTGGAAATGGATTTCATTCTATTGTGAAAGAGAAATGAATTATTTCTTGTTCTATTGTGAAAGAAATCATATTGAAAGGTTGAAATTTTAGCCAAATGTCATACTATGTTTAAGAAAAGAAAATAAATACTTATAGTTCTAAAATAATGAAAATATCGTCCTTATTAATTGTTTTGGGTTAAATAAGAAATCTATTAGTTCTTAGTTTTACTCATAGATGAATGGGTAGAAGTTTATAACTTCTTGTATTACAATTCACTATGAAATTAGATTCAATTCGATCATTTAAGATAGGGTAACACACACACACACATAATATTAATTATGTTTATTTATATAAAAAAATTATATATTTAGATATATTAAATATATTATAATTATGTATTTATAGAAATTAAATAAAAATTATTACATTATATAATAATATATATATATATATATAAATGAATTCCATATTCATAATCTTATAAAGACGAATGGCTTGTATAGAAATATTTATATATAAACAAAAATATTATAATTTGTGGCTTGTATAAGTTATTTAAATTAAAGGAAGAATGGTTGGGGGAGGGCGCCGACCGCACCCCCAACCCATATATTTATATATGAGGTGGGGGTGGTTTTGGCGCCCTCCCCTCATAACTTTCAAACCCTTACAACTTTATATTGTGGCCTCAACTTTTTCAACTTTAGTTGTTCATCAATATTATATTACAAAGTATCGCCAGATCATTTAGTTGTTCATCAATATTATGAAGGATCGTCGCGAGAGTATCTTTTGATAGAAGACTATACATCTTATGGTTGGAGGGACCTCTTCTGCAACAAACAAATACCGTATGCATGGGATTTATTTACGGGTGTTGTAGTTGAAGTTCCTTGTCTAATAAGTGTTACATCCCCTTCACATGGTATAATAATAACAAGAATTGTGAGTATTTCTAGCGGGTAGAGATAAAGCTTTACAGTTTTGGCAGTGGGCACAATCTCATAGATATTAGTATGAATAACAAGTGCGCTATACATACCTACAATAAATTAAGAAATGATTCATGGCGAATAGAGATTTCGATACCAGAATACAAGCCTAGCATTTATCATAGTTTGATTTTCTGGAACGTCCTGCTTTTCTGTTTGATGGAACAAGACATGATAAGAATCAGCAGTCAGCCTTCAGGAATCCCGAATCACTAATTTTCTTTGTGGATTTTCCAGGTTGTACGCAGGACAATTCATTCACCTAAACGAAGGAAAATTTGTTGCAACTTGCAAGTGACCTTGAACAAGTATGATCATTGAATAAGTACTCTTATTTAGAAATTTAGAAATTTATAAATTTGTTGCAACTTGCAAGCGACATTGAACAAGTACTCTTAGAAAAAATCAAGAGTAGATATTTTGACATTATTATTGAGCGTGTGTGTATAATGTACTCCCTAGAAACGGAAATTGAGCTAATAGCCAACCTGAGATTTTCCTGTTACATACTGTTTGGGTTATTTTTGTGGATACTGGACCTTTTATAGCTTTAATTAAATGTGTTAAAAGTTATACTATAATTGTTTTAAAAAACATGCACACATGGGTGCTGGTCCCGGAAGAAGAGGGGTGGGAAGGGTGGAGAGGGGGGGCTACTCTCTGAAGTACTGCCTTAGGGGCTTCGAGATTTAACCTTAT
>CM034151.1:754136055-754167206 GCA_019776745.2 Taxus chinensis
AATTCGTTTCTCTAAATTTAATTATTTAAAATTGATATGCCCATTGTGGTTGGGAAAGCCACCAAGTGAGAGGGTTGGAATTTGAAATGAGGAGGAAATGTTTAGTGTCCCACTAGGGGCCAGAACAATTGGCATGAGTTTACCAATTTTCTCTTTTCCTTATCCTCTAGTTGGCATTTTTGAATATTATTGGTGGAGGGGGGGGCGGTGCCACTGTTTGTACATAAGGACTATAATGTGTTGAAAATTTCAAGAAAAAACATATGAAAAACTAGAAAACAATGCAAAAACTAGGAAATTAAATGAAGTACTATTCAAAACTTGTACCTTGTTGTTGAGGGGTAGCCTTTCGCGGTGCTTAAGGTGGCCGTGTTGGAGTAGTAGTTGGTGGTTTTTGAGCTATCTATTGTTGGGATTGCTGAGGTGGTTGTTGAGAAGACACAAATTCCTGTGACTGAACTGAGTGAGTTGGGGAAGATGGTTGACTTTGAGAAACACGCATATGACCCAAAGTCCTTGTAATTTCATTAACATATGATTGTATGTCAATTCAATAGGGTAAAATTTAAATGGGAAAATGAAAATGAAAATTTGGAATTTGTAAATAATACTGTTGTATATATCTTTCCCTTGGGTAGATATAGGCAAGGAGCAAGAGAATGGAGAAATCAAAGAAGCTCAAATCCCTGACATGCGCCCAAGGCGCACAGAATGGGCGCATGACACAGAGTGTCGAAAAGGAAAATGGTGCGCCCAAGGCGCACAGAATGGGCGCACGACACAGAGTGTCGACAAGGAAAATGGTGCGCCCAAGGCGCACAGAATGGGCGCACGACACAGAGTGTCGACAAGGAAAATGGTGCGCCCAAGGCGCACAGAATGGGCGCACGACACAGAGTGTCGACAAGGCAAAGGATGCGCCCTTGGCGCATGGAAGAGGATGTCGACACACACACGGATGCGCCTATGGCGCACCTTCAGGAGGCGCAACATTCTGAGTGCTGACAGGAAGCAGACCCTGACCCAGATATTCAGATGGCCATAACTTTTGACTGGGAGCTCCGATTCACACAAGGTTGGACTTTTCGGAAAGCCTACGGCGTCCTCTACCTAACTACGACTGGATATCTTTAATTGGGTGGGAACAAGTTCTTAAAAATGAAAAATACAGTTTTCCACTTTTGGGGTTTGATATGGTCCTCACCTACCACCATAATGAGATGAATAAAATACAACCTGAGGTGGTTGGGGTAGATTTGGACTTTCTCTCTCTTCTCTCTCTCATTCTTCCTATAAATTGTAAGGGGGGGATTCTTTCTAAAGGGTTGGACATTTCTGTTTTGCCCCCTCCCTTCTTCTCTTTGGCAGGTGAATCTGTGGAGTTAAAACCTCCCATTTAAAACTGTAATGCAGCTTTGCCTCTTGGCATTTTGCAGTGTGTTGTATCAACCTTTGGAGCAAATTAATGCATGTCTGTGGATGATTATCAACCCTCTCAGTGTTTATTTGCATCTTCTTGATCTTTCACTGTAAATCTGGTTATCTGTGCATGATCTTGCATTACATTTTTATGGTCTGTGTTTATTGGCAAGACAGGTGTTCTTCATTCCTCGGTGCATCACCTCTGTTAGCTTAGGTTTTATTTTATGCATTTTCTTACCCCTGTCTCCTTGGAAAATTAGATTAGGTTTTGAGTAGACCCTCCGCATTTTTTACGTGTGCATCTGAACAGAGGAATAGGAACCGGCCTTCATCCGGAGAGCTTTTCCGATTTCGCAAGGTCCCACACTTGGGAAAAGCTCCATGTTATGCAATCATACTGAGAATCTGTAACCCGTCGAGTTACAGAGTCCCAGGGGTGCTGTGATTTCGCATCAACTGTTTTGGCACGCCCGGTGGGACGAGAGGTCATTCCACAGTTAGGAAGGAGCTTTCAAGAAATTCGGACTTAAAAAATTGCAGGTTTTACAGTTCAGTTTTTTCCACCTTCTAGGCTGAACTTTAAAATCGATTTTTAAGGACTTAACTTGCTCGAAACAAGTCAAAATTTCACCAGTTGATAGATCGAGGAATAATATTCAAAAGGGTATTCTTAGATTTTTGAGATTTTGACTTTCAAAATTTCATGCTTTTTTTTGATTTCGGATTTCAGGTTTTCAGAAAATCTGGCATTTTTGGGTTTTCAAGACTGTCATTCCAAATCAATTCCCAAACCCTAAAAATATCAACTGTATTTTTTTTTTTCAAATTTTGAATTTAAATATTGTCAGGTTTGGTGTGTAACTTGGCAAAATCCAGCCTTTTAGAGGCTTGTTCTCTAACACATCTGGCGACTCCGAAAGGGATAGAATTCAGCGGTGTAGCAGCAAAGGTTGCCCAGGCACATGAGAAGAATTCGAACCAGGTCTAATACTCGAGAAGAGGGACTATTTGTCCACTTGCAACTTTCACCAGGTAGAGGAAGGAGAGGAAGAGGATCACAAAGATCGCCATCTCCGCCTAACAGGACTTTGTCTACACCTCCACCTGGTAGGCCTTTTATCGCATCAACCAGGGTTCTTAGGCCAATCATAATGGCGCATCTACCACCGAATCCCTTTGTCAATTTCACGGGAAGTAGTCCACTTGCCCTAAATGCCCAGAATCAAATTCCAGTTGCAGCGCTAAAGAATATCCCTTTTTTCACAGGAGAAAATCATACTACTCCTATTGATCACATCCAGGATATTGCTAATGTATGCGCAATCCACGAAATAAATGCAATGGATATTGCAGTCAAGTTGCTGGCTTCATCTTTCAAAGGCAAGGCCTTACAATGGTTTAGGAGCCTAGCAGCAGGATCTATTACAAATTGGAACCAACTTTGTTCAGCTCTTTGCAGCCAATTCGGGGAGAGGGCGGATAATTTGTCGTTATTGGAACAGCTGACAACAATCAAAAGGGCTCCTAACAAACAAATGGCAGATTTCAACTTCAGGTTCCAACGGTCATGGGACAGGATCCCAATAACTGTCAGACCAACTGCCGAAGGAGCTTTCCTTTATTTCTTGAAGGCTATAAATTCAGACATAGCCATGATGATCCAGTCAATGGGAGGAACAACGCTGCCAGGGTCCTATGACACAGCAATCAGAGCAGAGAACTGTTTGATCCAAGCTGGCAAGCTTGCACCAAGGCCGCCAATGCCTCTCTATCCGGATATGGGAAATCCTACAACCAGTCAAGCACCAGAGTTGAACCCCATTCCAAATCTTAGAAATCAAAGTAATAATGAGGCATCCACATCTTCAAATACTTCAAAGGAATTACAAGAGGTCATGAAACAACTGCAGAACCTTGGGAATGAGCTTGTGACTATCAAAAGACAGCAAGCTCAAAGTGCTAGACCGTATCAGCCTCAAGCACAGTACCAAGTTAGGCCCCCATACCAACAAAATAGACCACCACCTCAGGCTGCGAACCAAAGCCAAGGACAACCTCAAGCTGCCAGGCCATTTCGGCTGTATGATCCAAATGCAACGACATCCTCGAGAGCCTTGGTCCCGACACAAAATAACATGGCACAGGATTACGACTGGTGTTACCCTTGCAATCTACCTCACAATCAGTCAGCATGTTTCAATGGTGCACTGAATCAGGCCTTGATGGTGCAAACCATTGGTGTACCTCAAGAACCAAGCCAAGAAGGGAATCAGCAGCAAGAAACGCAACAAGAGGGACCTCCGACAGAAACCACATTGGCAAATTGGCAAACGGAAGACTTCTGTGGAGTTAACCAACAGCCTTTTCAAGGCGTGGCTGCCAACACACGGTCAAAGAAGAGAAGCATAGTAGAGGAACAACCGCCCAATCCACTTGTTCCTCAACCCGCTCTTACACAACAAGGGGCCAGCAAACCAAACGCAGCCCCAAATGTGCAAAACCAGCCTAAGGTACCTGTTGCAGCAACACATGCACCTGTTCAAGCTCCAGAAAAGTTTACACCAAGTAAGGGGCAGCAAAAGGAAAGTTCATCCCCCTTCAACATCACCGATCAAATGAAGAAGACACATGTGAACATTTCCATGTGGGAATCACTGGCGATCCCAGGGCAACGAGATTTACTGCAAGCTGCAATGGCTAATTGGTCCGCCGCAAATGTATCGAATCAGGGACATGAGAAAGTTCTCACTAATGCAATGCAACAGGATGGGTGCCAAACAAGCAAAAATTTGAAGCCTCCACCGTTCTATGTGTCATTGGTTGTTGGAAACCATTTGGTACACAACTGCATGATAGATTCAGGGGCAAGTAGTTTAGTGATGCCAAAGCAAATAGCGGATCAACTGGGTTTGAAGTATGAGCCGGTGCTGAAGGGAGTAGTGCAACTAGATGGAACAGCAGTGGGAACAGTTGGGGTCATCAAGGGGTTAAGCCTAACACTACATTCATGTCCTAATGTTACAGTCTTGCAAGATGTGTCTGTAATTGACCTCCCGCCACTCTTTGCGTTGTGTCTATCAAGGGACTTCACTGCAAAGATCGGTGGATATTTATCTGCAGATTGGTCACACATGATCTTTAGGACAAGGTATGGAGCCAAAGCAACAATCAGGTCAGAACCAATTGCCAATTTCCATATTGAGCCTCATGTACCAAATCCTATCAATGCAAATTGCTCAATTTTCGATCAGGAGGAGTATCCAAATGATCTAGAAACAGGTACTAAGGTCGAGGGAATTCCTGATTTAACTTTGGATGAATGGGCGAACAAGAGTCATGAATTTGACCCATACGAGGAAATTGAAGAATCTGAATTGGGCGTGTATTGTATACACGAAGAAAATTCACCCATTCCCAACATCATTCAGCCTGAACAAAAGGATGAAAACAAAGTTTGGCAACTATTTTTCGACGGTTCAAGAAGCAGACAAGGTGCTGGAGGTGGTGCAATGTTGATTTCGCCACAGGACATCAAATATTATTCAGCTTTTCGTTTCCAGTTTTCTTGTTCAAACAACACGGCTGAATACGAGGCATTAATTCATGGACTTCATTGGGCCAGGAAAAGGGGCATAAAGAACTTGCAGGTGTTTGGAGATAGCGAGCTAATCGCCAACCAAGTTAGAGGACAACATGCTACAAAGAATGACCTGTTGAAGAGCTATAAGAATAGGGTATGGGACCTCATCGAGGACTTCGAAGCCTTCAACATCACGTCCATACCCAGGAAGAAAAATGAAGTTGCAGATAGGCTCGCAGCAGTAGGCGCAACGTTTGATGTGGTTGAAAACATCAGAAGGGAAAAAACTCAGTCACATATCCACGTGATTGTAAGGCCAGCAGTTCCAGATAATAACACAAGCTGGCAGGTGTTCGAGAACGATCAACAGATCGTCAATTTCTTGCAAGAAGAGGCTGAATTCTCAGCTAGGAATCAGGACAGACTAGAGCAGCAGTATGGAGATCAAGTAGTGCAGCTGCGAACAAACAAGCTTCCTAAGGGTTTAGTAACATTAGAGTCTATCTTCAACCCTAACGACCAATTTCGTAAGGAAAAGGCAAACATACAGGTCAAGAGAAAAGATTCAGAGCCAATTCCAGTTGGGGAAGGCAAAACGCTTCAAATTGGCAAAGTGGCCACTGAACAGGAGAAATCAAATTTCATACAGCTTTGCCAAGAATTTCTAGATGTCTTTGCTTGGAGCTATGAAGACTTGAGAGGATTCGATCCAAATTTGGCACAACATACCATAGAATTGGACCCGGATGCTAGGCCCATCAGGCAGAAGCAGAGACCAGTCAACCCTCACATTGAGCCTCTAATGAAGAAAGAGCTTAACAAGCTAATAGAAGCAAGCATCATATTCCCAATCAAGCACTCAAGCTGGGTTGCGAACTTGGTTCCCGTCAGGAAGAAGAGCGGAGAAATTAGGTTATGTGTGGACTTTCGAGACCTCAACAGGGCATCTCTCAAAGATCATTACCCGCTCCCTTCCATGGAACAAATATTGCAAGTAGTATCCGGTTCAGAGAGATTCTCTCTCCTAGATGGCTACTCAGGGTATAATCAGGTAATGGTGAAAGAAGATGACCAATTCAAGACGGCTTTCACCACCAAATGGGGGACGTATGCCTACAAGAAAATGCCATTTGGGCTATCAAATGCTGGAGCCACCTTCCAAAGGGCAATGGATATGGCATTCAAGGGGTTGATCAATAAAATAGTTTTGATATATCTTGACGACATCACTGTATTCTCAAAAAATGCAGCGGATCACCTCTGTCATTTGAGGCAAGTATTTCAGAGGTGTAGAAGATTTGGGGTATCATTGAATCCCAAAAAATGCATATTTTTGGCTCACGAGGGAAAACTTCTAGGCCATATTGTTTCAAAGGAAGGGTTGACGATTGACCCAGAAAGAGTTGAAGCAATTCGAGCATTGCCATTGCCAAGTCACAAGAAGGCTCTTCAAAGCTTCTTGGGAAGGATCAATTTTGTCCGCAGGTTTGTTCCAAACTTTGCAGCTCTCGTAAAGCCAATAACACTGATGTTAAAGAAGAGCATGGCATTTAAGTGGACATCTGAAGGCAAGACAAGTTTTGAGGCAATAAAAGAGGCTATATCTCAAGCCCCAACTCTCGTCAATCCAGACTTCTCTAAGGAATTCATGCTATATGCCTTTGGTGGCGGAGACACAATTTCTGCAATCCTGGTACAACAAAACAAAGGAGGATTAGAACAACCAGTTGCTTTCTTCAGTCAAGGCTTGGAGGAATATGAAACTAGGTACTCTTTCATTGAAAAGCATGTCCTTGCAGTAATCAGGAGCTTAAAGAAATTCAAGCACCTAGTCTCAAACAACAAGATCCAATTATTAGTCTCTCATGCGGGAGTTAAGGACTTCCTTCTGAACAGAGATCTGAATGAGAAGCGTGTAGGATGGATCACTCGTGTCATGGAATATGACATCGAAATTAAGGTCACTAAGCTAGTACGTGGGAAGGGACTATGTGAGCAGCTAGCCTTGAGTCAACAAGTTGAAGCTGGTGATGAAAAAGAGACTGCCTTGGTACTACAGGATGGTCAAGAACAAGTAAATGATGATGTGCCTACTCCCTGTTGGACTCAGAATGTGATACACTTCCTACAGACAGGCCTATGCCCTCCAGAAATGAGAAAAGCAAAGAGGAGATACTTCAGATTACAAGCCATTCCATATGTGCTTGTTGATGGTGTTCTGTTTAAGAAAGACATCAATGGAGTTCTATTGAGGTGCATTGGGACATGCCAAATTGAGAGGGTGTTACGAGATTTTCACGATGGAGATTCTGGTGGGCATTTTTCCCCACGAGTAACAGCTCTCAAGATAATGAAGGCAGGATATTATTGGCCGACAGTCTTCAGTGATTGCTATACATGGATAAGAAAGTGCAAGAAATGTGCACTCTTCACAGGCAAAGAAAGACTGGCAGCACTTCCATTGCGCCCAATTTTGGTTGACCAACCATTTATGCAATGGGGATTGGACTTCGTTGGGGTCATCAACCCAAACTCAAGCCAAGGCCACAAGTGGATTCTCACGGCAACAGACTATTTCACCAAGTGGACCGAAGCAGTAGCGCTCAAGGAAGCAAGTGAGTCTAACATACTAGACTTTTATGAAGGAATAGTGACCAGGTTTGGTGTGCCGTCCACTATCATATCAGACAATGCATTGGCATTTATAGGTTCCAAAATTACAGAATGGGCCGTTAAGAATGGAATCTACTTGAGCACCTCTTCAAATTATTACCCACAGGGTAATGGACAGGTAGAGTCCACAAACAAAAATTTGCTAAGAATCATCAAGAGGACTCTGGATGAAAATCAAAGAACATGGCATACAAAGCTAAAATCAGCGTTATGGGCTGACAGAATAACACCAAAAAGGTCTACAGGGAATTCTCCCTACAAGCTGGTCTATGGGAAGGAGGCAGTACTGCCCATATCATTAGAACTGCCTGCATTGGAGTTCATGAGGCAGTTGGAGTTAGCTGAGTTCGAACCAATGGAGGCCAGGTATGCAGAGTTGATGGAATTGGAAGAAATAAGAGAACTTGCAGTTCAAACAATTGAGAAAGATCAGGCCTTGGTGAAAAGATGGTTTGATAAGAAAGCAAGAGCAAGGACCTTCCAAGAAGGGGACCTAGTTCTGAAATGGGATGCAGATCGGGCAAAACCAGGAAGGCATTCCAAGTTTGATGCCATCTGGAGTGGCCCCTACATAGTCACGGGGTGTAAGAGTAACAATGCCTTCCAATTATCTACATTGGATGGAGAAGAATTCCCGATTCCGGTTAACGGAATCTATCTTAAACATTGCTACTGAATGAGAAAATTTCTACCCTTGTAAATATTAGCCTAGATTTCAATTCCTCTAAGTGCGTTTGCACATTGTCTTGTTGTAGTTAGGTTTCAGTTTCCCTAAGTGCTTTGGCACAGGTTTTGTTGCTCTCAGGTTGTTTCTTCAGTTCAAAGTGTTGTCGGAGAAGGAGTTGCGGTTTTCAGGCTCGGGATCAGAGATCAAGTTGGTTTCAAGTATTGCTTATGACTCCATGCCCAATGGATTTCTAAAAAGGCCACTGATCTTCTACCTAGCAGGCAGGTGATCCCATTGAGTCACCAAATTGTTGTATATATCTTTCCCTTGGGTAGATATAGGCAAGGAGCAAGAGAATGGAGAAATCAAAGAAGCTCAAATCCCTGACATGCGCCCAAGGCGCACAGAATGGGCGCACGACATAGAGTGTCGAAAAGGAAAATGGTGCGCCCAAGGCGCACAGAATGGGCGCACGACACAGAGTGTCGACAAGGAAAATGGTGCGCCCAAGGCGCACAGAATGGGCGCACGACACAGAGTGTCGACAAAGAAAATGGTGCGCCCAAGGCGCACAGAATGGGCGCACGACACAGAGTGTCGACAAGGCAAAGGATGCGCCCTTGGCGCATGGAAGAGGATGTCGACACACACACGGATGCGCCTATGGCGCACCTTCAGGAGGCGCAACATTCTGAGTGCTGACAGGAAGCAGACCCTGACCCAGATATTCAGATGGCCATAACTTTTGACTAGGAGCTCCGATTCACACACGGTTGGACTTTTCGGAAAGCCTACGGCGTCCTCTACCTAACTACGACTGGATATCTTTAATTGGGTGGGAACAAGTTCTTAAAAATACAAAATACAGTTTGCCACTTTTGGGGTTTGATATGGTCCTCACCTACCACCATAATGAGATGAATTAGATACAACCTGAGGTGGTTGGGGTAGATTTGGACTTTCTCTCTCTTCTCTCTCTCATTCTTCCTATAAATTGTAAGGAGGGGCTTCTTTCTAAAGGGTTGGACATTCTCTGTTTTGCCCCCTCCCTTCTTCTCTTTGGCAGGTGAATCTGTGGAGTTAAAACCTCCCATTTAAAACTGTAATGCAGCTTTGCCTCTTGGCATTTTGCAGTGTGTTGTATCAATATTTGGAGAAAATTAAGGCATGTCTGTGGATGATTATCAACCCTCTCAGTGTTTATTTGCATCTTCTTGATCTTTCACTGTAAATCTAGTTATCTGTGCATGATCTTGCATTACATTTTTTTGGTCTGTGTTTATTGGCAAGACAGGTGTTCTTCATTCCTCGGTGCATCACCTCTGTTAGTTTAGGTTTTTATTTTCTGCATTTTCTTCCCCCTGTCTCCTTGGAAAATTAGATTAGGTTTTGAGTAGACCCTCTACATTTTTTACGTGTGCATCTGAACAGAGGAATAGGAACCGGCCTTCATCCGGAGAGCTTTTCCGATTTCGCAAGGTCCCACACTTGGGAAAAGCTCCATGTTGTGCAATCGCACTGAGATTCTGTAACCCATCGAGTTGCAGAGTCCCAGGGGTGCTGTGATTTCGACATCAACATGAGCTTCATTTCTAATCATAATATCATCCACCGTTAATTTAGTAATGCTAACCTAAATTTCATGAAATTAGTGAGGATGCTCCTAAATGATGTGAATTTATCTGAAGTTGCAAATTAAATTTTCTCAAATCCATTAGGAAATGGAAAAGTTCATTTTTAATTGACCAACTACATTCATTAAAATGTGAGGGCAGTGTGATAAAATAAAAGTTTAAGGTATCTTTTAATATTGAGAAAACATATAGATTTTGTTTGGGATGAACTGTCGTTTGATGATTACATCAAAATTAGCACTGGGAAATTAAGGTTTTTTGAGCCGATACGTATTGGCCTGATCTACATGCATTGATGCCTGGAACACCACTGGATAATCCATGAGAAACCCTGCATTGAATATCCTCAATGCTTTTCCAAAAAGAGATATTGCAAAAATGAATGAAAGTTAAAGATTATTGATCTACATATGGATGACAACATAGAGGTTCATTGTAGTGCCCACTTCCCTTTGACACCTTTTGATATTGATCATGTTACTACCGATTATATTATGGGCATGATTATGGAATTTATTATAGTATGATGTTAGATGTTAGATGTTAGATCATGGATTATTGTTGACCTTGATTCAGTTATGATGCATGATGATTATTACAGACATTTTGGATATTGATGATGATTTATTGTTTTACATGATTATATTATGGATCTTGTTCAGACATGTGATATTTGAATATTATGAGTAGACCTAGAAATATAAATTATTTGATGATGATATAATTGTTGAGTAAAATTGCATAAATGATCTTGTTAAATTGCTTGGATGTTATTATGACTTCATATATCTAGATGATTTTGGGAATTATTTATTATATTATTTTGGATGTTCTGATATGGCCACGAGACCGAAGGAGGTATTTGTGTTTTGCAAGGTTAAAATATCACAATAAATATCAGGGGATTAGAGACCAACCACATTAGAAATTCTAGATGAATTCAACAAGGTTACCATGGCAACTTAGTATTTGTTTGTGCATGTGGTTGTGTTTGTTAGGGGTTCCCATGGGGGGGATCACCTTTAAATGTGACCAAGGGGTTATGTGTATTTCTTTTATTTTGGCCCCTTTTGTTTATGTTTTCATGTGTTTATTTTTTGGTTCATTGACCCCTTTCATTATTTATTAAACGATGTGTAAATATTGTGAGTAATCATGTTGTTAAGTTAATTAATTAAAATATGTCATAAGAAAGTAATTAATAGAGTTGTTGGTATTGAATTAAAGTATTGTGAGAGATGTGTAAGTGATGTGTAAGTTAACTTTTGAGTGTGAAACATTCCACCTTCTTGGAAATTCGAATTTTTCCTTGGAAGCTGATTTTGGAGGCTTGTGGGACAAGTTAAACTTGTCCCATACCTCTTAAATTTATTTACCAACCATACCTATGGTTGGAGAGTTGAGATTTAGACTTTTATAATGCTTGTTCGAGAAGGCAAATTGTAAGTTTTAATTGCACTTTTCTTACATAATTTAATTTCAGTCATTTGGGGTGTGGGTTGGATTTGAGTGTGTAAGTAAACTGTCATATTATTCACCCACCTATTTATTATGCTTTGGAGAATGATGTCGAACTTTTGGGTTGGGGTTGAAGATGTGTGATATGGCATCCTACGTGGATCTGCCTCATCCTCTTCCCTTCCCTCTTCTATAAAATTTGAATTCCTTGCCTTGTTTTGGGGTTGCTTCACTTTGGAGACTTCATTCTTGGGATGAATTCCTTCTTGTTTTGGAGGTCTTGCTTTGAAGAATTTTTTTGGAAGATTGTTGCATGCTTGTGCTTGGTTGATTTGGATTACTTGCATTGGGATAAAGCTTGTTATTTTGGAACTTGGAACAACTCCATCATGGAGAGGTAAGAGCTTGGCTCTTGAAATGCTTCCCTTTTGTTTATGAAAATGTTATTGTTGTGAATGTTTTGGCATGTTTGTGGGATGTTGGGTAGATGGCCTAGGAATGGTGTAGGAGAAGACTATGGGGTTATTTTTTGGGAGGCACAAGTGTGTTTTAGGGAGGTATAAGGGTGGACGGAGTTGGGATTTGGGTTCCACCTTACAAAGAAATAGCTTACATTTCTTTACTTGTTATGGGGTGTCCATAAGAGGTTGGGGAGGCATAAGGAAATGTGAGGAATAAGGGGTACTTGGGGGAGGCATAAGGGCATGTCAGGGATTTGAAATGATATATATATATTTATATATATATATATATATATATATATATATATATATATATATATATATATATATTCTACTGGTTTGTTCAGGTGGTGATACTCATTTCCCTTTGGGAGGCATAAGCAGCATCCCCCATAGTTTCTTCCTTCTTTGGCTTGCTGGATGAAGCCTCAGTAATGTTTTTCATGTTTTAATGTAGTTGTAAACTACATTCTGTTTTGGACTGTGTTTTTATTGAGAAAGTGTTGCATGTGTGTTTGTGAAAGCCTGTTGTTGCCATGAGTTGGATCACATCTTTTATTTCATTGTGGTTGGGGCTTGGAGGCCAATGAAGAAGGATGGCTTCTCCTCTTCATTGGATGTCTTGGTTGGGTGGAGAGCGTTTCCGCATTGCCTTTCCCCTACTCTTGTTGTGATCAAATTGGAAGAATGAGAAATTTGCATGTTGTTGTTCTGGAGCAAGGAAAAAGGACAGTTTGACATTCCCTTGTGAAATGAAATCTTATTGTAACCTTTCCCACTTGAAGTGGATGAACTTTTATATGTTTTGTAATGGAAAGATACTTGGTATTGACAATGAAAGTTGAAATTTGAACTGTAAAAGAGTTATACTCTGTATTCTGTTTTTGGAAAAATGAAAGAATGATACGTAATCTGTATGTTGTATTTGAATCAAATGGAAAGGAAGTTGTAAGAGTTTCTTTTGAATTAATGGAAGTGGTTTTGTATTTTCCATATGATATTATTTCCATTGGAATCTGTGTTTAACATGCACTTTGAAATCCCTGTTTGGAAAGTGGAAAAGTGAAATTCGTATGAGGAGAAACATGTATTAGCTCTGTCTTGTTGATAAGGTGTATAATTTTGGAAAGAATAGAAACTACATTCTTAGTTTTAATATTTTATTGAACCAAAGAAAACTATTTATGGAAGCATGGAATGAATTTAATACTTTTATTTCATGGCAAATGGAGATAGTTAATTTATGTTCAATAAATGTATACACCTCTTTCAATTCATTGTATACTTTTTAAAACTCCTTTATCAAATGTTTAAATAACCCTACAAAATAAATAAGAGGCAAATTAAATAAATAAATTGGACTTAAGGAGGCTAAAATGATCCCAAATTCAAGACTAAAAACACTTAAGGAAATTCTTATAAAACTTAGCAAAATGGGCTCAAACCGTTTTGCAATCGTGTTGTTGTCAAGAAATGTAAACGTTCAAATTACAAACAAATCAGACAAAGAAAAATCTCTCCCAATACTCCTAAGAACAATTTTCCATGTCTATTTGACATGTTGAGAGAGGGACAAGAACAAATTAAACAAATCTAACAAGTTAAAATTTACCAGTTTGCATTATAAAATCCTGCAAGTCATTTTCCTAAAATTGACCCCTTAAACTTTATCAAAAGTAAAAATTAATGATCCCTATGTAAAGATGACGTTGAGAGCTTTCCATAAATTCCTTGATTTTCCAAAACTAAGTTTTTAACTCTATCAAAAATTTATGGCATTTTGAAGTTTTTCCTTCACTTGGCGTAAATTAAAAATGGGAAAAATTTCCTTGGTGGGCCCGCGGGCCTAAATTTTTCCCTTAGAACTTCAGAAAAAAAATTTGAAAAAATTTCCTAATTTTTCCTGTTGACCCGCAGCTAATTAGAGGCTACAACATGGCACCATGAGGTTTCGGTGGAGGGGCAGATCACTTTTGTAGCTTAGCCCTCCCCGAAAATTTTGGGGAAAATTTTCAAATTTTCCCCACCGCCTCGCTGGGCCGTAACCAATCAAGTGATGCCACATGGCATCATGAGGCATTGGTGGAGGAGCGGGTCCCTTTTTTCCTTTGTACATTTCAAAAAAAATTGGGAAAATTTTCCAAGTATTCCCCGCCACCCGTCGTCCCGCAGCCAATCAAGAGCCGCCACGTGGCATTGCGAGGTGTCGGCAGAGGCGCAGGTGAATGCTACCCTCTTAGCCCTTTGGGGCATTAAATTAATTTTCTCCCCACCATGCTACCTTCCCCATGTTGGCTTAGGAGATGCCATATGTCCCTTACAGACTTGCGGGAGCACGGCTAGAAAGTTGGCTTTTCACCCCGCGCGGGAAGATTTTTCAAAATGTCTCCCACCGCCCCGCTCTCCCCACGCTGACTTGGGAGGCGCCACATGTCCCTTGTGGACTTGGGGACCCGTGGGTGCACGGGTGCAAAGTTGGGTTTTTCCCCTACGTGGAAAATTTTGCAAAAGTCTCCCCGCGGCCCGCCGACCTGCCCTTGGGGCAAATTTTCACCCCTGGACCCGTAGGCCTGTTATTGGGGAAAATTTTCACCCCAAGGCCCACCGGCCCATAACTCGAACAATATGAGGAGTTAGGAGGACTTATTTATATCAATGGAAAGGTGAGGAAATTTCCTATCTAATGGGAATGATTTAGGGAAATTTTGAAGGATTTAATTTTGATAAAAATAAAGTTCAACCTTTAAGCCTATTAAAGAGTGGGTATGGTGAGGAATTACCCTCTGAACCTAATTAAATATTTTAACCTTAAATTTTGGACCTTATGACCTCTAATAAATGTTAATAAAATAAAATTATGTTCTAGTGGATTAGAATTATTCTGAAACCTGTTAGTGAAAACTGTTGTCTTGTAACCTTGTTATAGATTCTTTTAATCAAAAAAAATTATTCCATAATTTTCCTAATTAATCCTAAGTTGTTCTTGGGTCTCAAGGTCGTTGTTTTAGCGGGTGTTACAGTTTATACCTGTTGTTATTCAAATGGAATTGACAAATTCATCAATTCCTCGTCTGTGAGAGTGGGAATTGGTTTTTCTTTTAAATTTAAAAGAGCCTCGTAATAAAGGCCAAGGAGATAGTTTGTGGAGTAAATGATAGTTTTTTATGAAAGCTTTACATTTGTAATGTCAATTCTTTTTTTGATAAAAATTTGCACCAATCAAATTTTTGTTTTACGATAGTTACAACAATGTATGCAATGGCCCAGTTTGGTATATCTGTTTGCCATCCCTGCAAAACTATTATGGATTGAAAAAGGAAATCATTGCAGCAACAAAGTGGTGTCCAATTTCTTGCGTATCCACACCATGTATGTATTATTGACATGAGCTGTAAATGCCAAAAAATAGTTGAAATCAATATAAATTTAAATTATATCAAAATAAAAAACTGAATAACAAATGACGAATGAAAACAGTTTACACTTACAATCAACATGGAAACCAAAAGTCAATTCGAGATATTTCTTATCATCTTTGATGACTGTTTCCTTCGTTGTAAAAAAGGGTAAATTTCTGGATGGGAGGCCTATAAACTGATGAATATCAGCTAGTTCGATACCGATTTGAAACAATCGGTCGTCCTCTATATTGTAAGAGAAGAGAAGGTAGTTTAAAATATCTTGGTCTATTTCAAAATGGGACATCTTAATGAGCCCACCAAACTCACATGAATCGATCAAATCCTTGTATTCGGAAGTCATTTGTAAAACAATCTGGATGTGGGGGCACAAAGGATTCCTATAGAGTATCTAGCCTGTGGATAGGGCTTGTGGGTTGACTGTATTTTCCTCTTGATTTTTGTCTTCAGCTTGGGATGCACTTCTAGTCACCATTGTAGTTTTCCTTGAGCTTGATTGTACTTGACCTGGATAATTGATTCCTATATATAAGAAAATTCAACAGCCGGAAAGTGTAAACGTGAAAATGACTGGTGGGAGGGTATTTATAGGATAAAACTAGGGTCAACGAACCTCGTCGACATGCGTCAACCTGCCTTGTTGACGCATGTCAACAAGACTCGTTGACACATATCAACAAGGTAGGTCGATGCGTGCCAACAAGGGTTTTTGACATGCGTCAACTAGGGTCATTGACGCTCGACAACCTATCTTGTTTACGTACGTTAATGAGTATTGTTGACACATTTCAACAAGGCGTTAACGAGGCTTGTTGACGCACGTCATTGAGGTGTCAACGAGGCATCAATGAGGCTTGTTGATGTGCATCAATGAGCCTTATTGATGTGCGTCAATGAGGTGTTAGTTTCTACAAATCTGCGGTCTCACTGGCTCAAAAAAAGGGGCAAAAATTTAGTTCTTAGAAATTGGTAAATTCACCTTTCACTGAAACCGGTTCCGGGGATATTTGCCAGGTATTTTCCACCTCCAATTTTCTAGAGGTGTCTTAAAATGAACCCTGAATTAATTGGAGTGCTTAGAATTAGTCCATCTCTATTTAGGTTAATTTAGGAGCCATCAACCTCTGTATTTTAGGAATTTTAAGGAACAAGTAGTTGTCCTAATCTTTTTAACTTTATCCAAAAGAGAGGGGTTTTATTTTGTGTGATAATTCTAACTTATAAGTGTTATTCAACATAATAAGAAAAAATATAATTTTCTATAGATAACTTGAGAGATAGGTCATTGGAAACCTTGACATTTAGATGTGGAGAGGATAACTTTCTTTTTATATATAGGAGTGACATATAGCTTCACAAGAAACCCTGCACTTTTTTTCAATAACTATTATCTAATGAAGATATTAGTACAATAGATTATACTCTCGGGTTCTATGGCCACCAAAGTGATGCATGCTTATTATTTAACGCATGACCTAAAAACAACCTAATAATATAGTTTCATAAGCATACTAAAAGTTAATATAGGGATCAATAACTAGACACTAATTGGAAGACCTACTAATTAAGGTCCTTATATTTGACTCAAAATTAGACCATCTCTATTTAAGTTATTCTAGAAAGAGGAGATGTTTTCATTTGTAAGTATTGCTGGATACTAATTTTTAAGTTAAGGTGTAGATGATAATGTCCCCTACTCTCTATATAAATAACTATTAAATGTTTCTTTTCTCTTTATATAAGAATAACCTGAGAAATAGGTCATTGCAAACTATTTTCATCTCGTGAAAATAACAATAAAATATAAAACAATCTAAAAGTATTACTTCCAAATTTTAATATAAGTCAAGATAATTATGTGAGTATTAACTAAAACTTATTAAAGGACCATCTTATAAATTAATCATAGTTCTTAACTCAAGAATGTTTGCTCTTGGTAGAGTGTCCCCTAAAGTGAAACTAGATGTTATTAATTAATGTAAGAGTTGACCTAAAACCAACCTAACCATATAACTCCCTATTAGTAATAAAAGGTAAGATGATAATGTGATAATCAATTAAGAATTAATTGAAGGGCCAATTGATGAAGCCAACTTTTTGATTTAGAATTAGTTAGGGAATGCACAAATTAAAAACAATCTAATAATATAGTTCCCCAATAATTGTAAAAGGTAAGGTAGTGATAACTAGATAGAAATTAATTGGAAGGCCTATTGATTAAGGTTCCCATATTTGACTTACTATTGGTTCCCACATTTGACTTACAATTAGTCCATTTCTATTCCCAACATTTGATGTATAATTAGACCATCTTTATTTAGGTTAGTCCTAACCAGAATTCAATTGGAGGGCCACATTATTAATTAACGGTGGTTCTTATCTTGAGAAAGTGTGCTCTCCTAGAGTGTCCTTTCAAAGTAAAGCAAGTGCTATTAAAGTTAATGTAAGATTTAAATATCATCCAACAACATATAACTAACTAGAAATACTACTTAGTAAGGTTCTTATATTTGACTTACAATTAGTTCAATTTTATTTAGGTTATTCAATAAAGAGGAGGTGTTTTATTTTGTGAGAGGTAAATATTAATTTTGAAGTGTCACTCAACATAACATACCAACAAATTGAAGCCCACATTATTTATTAGCGCACTCTATAAGACAATATTAAGACATAACTCTTGCAGTTTAATAAAAGGTAAGATAATCATTTGAGTATTAACTATAAATTAATTGAACAACCATATTATTAATTAATGGTTGTTATTAAATTGATAAAATGAGCTCTTGCTGAGTGTCCCCCAAAGTTTTATCAGTATGGTAGATTCCAAATTTTAACGCTTTTCTAGCTTAGTATGGCAATTTTTTATGTTAGTTGATTTAGTATGTTTATCATATGTTGATCCCAGGGATGACATTTCATATACTTGATAGGGAATTGTTTTTGAAAAATGTTGAAAAACACACTGTGTTTTTCAACAACAAAATTTTCAAGTATTTCTTCTTTCTTATCATACATGATTGTGTCTCAATAAGATGACCTTATCTATGGAAGTAAATATTATTTATTAGCAATGCCATACAGTTAAATTATTGATGTTATTTACAACACATACATTTCAAATGTTGTACACTTTAAGCTTCTTATATTCTATAATATATTCTTATATTAAACATGATTATATTAGGTATGGTTATATGCGTTGGTTTGGTTAGTTCATTAATATTTAGTGATTAACATTTACACCCGCTTACCAAAATCCCAAATTCACATACAGAATTTTTTTCTACAAACTAGAGAATGACACAAATATATTATTATTGATCGGTTTGGATTCTCATGGAACTATTAAATTATTTGTAAAGTACACTTCTTTTGATATGATTTTATTATTAGTATAGAAGCTGCAAAATTGATTTATACTTCTATTTTGTGGGTACAAATCAATAAAAAATATTGAATATAAGTATTTATGTTTTATGATACTATTACCTGTTCATTCAGTTAATTTTGAATATAAATCTCACCTCATATATTATGGATAATTGAGTTGTTTTTATAGTTGAACATATTCCTAATTTTAAAATAATTTTTTTTGTAAGTTGTTTCATTATTATTTGTATTATGGCATAATAAATGACTTTGAAATGTAAATACTCATTTTTGATGTTATCTAAATGCATTGGTATTTATTCTTTAAAAAATTACATATGAGAGTAAATGCATTGTTATTTATTGTTTTATGTTATCTATTTATTGTGATTGTTCCAATTTTATTATTCATGTACTATTTTGGTTTGATTTAGTAATTTATCTTTGAATAGACGTAGTTGCAACTAGTTTTAATTTTTTCATAATATAATTAATTTTAAACGTTTGGTAATTTCTTAATATGATTGAGAGATATTAGTTGTGTTAAATGGAATAGCATTAGATTAAGTTTGATTTTTAGGTACTCATTATATTTGTAGATAATGGTAATGTGCATATACCATTTGTATATAGAAAATTATTTATTAGTTATATTTTTCATGATAAAAGTTGAAGCTATAAAAATTATGTGATATCATACTCTCACTATGAATTCGGCATATGGGGGAAACTACCTCTTCAAAGACAGGAATCAGTGCGTGCTGAAGGGGCTTGCCCATTAGGATGCCACATGGATAAGTCCAACTATCGTTGTGTGTTGAAGGGGATTGTTCCTTAGGATTCCACATCGATAGTTGGGTGGTATATTGTGTTGTGTAAAGGTTTTTAAAGCTACCCTTCACTCAAAAATGTACCCTCCCATAATATCATAACCGTCCCTTTTTCAATGGATGGTTGTGATGTTATGGGAGGGTGCATTTTGAGTGAAGGATAGCCGTTGGCATCTATTGATACTTGAATTTGTCATGGATATTAGCTTTCTAATATTGTGATTATTTTATCATATTGGATGATGTATATTAGATTTTCCATGTATCGTACTAACATTAATTGTATATTTATGTTTACATGTGTATTGTTGTATTTAGTTTCTCTTTTTTGTGGTGAAAATGATACACTGAAGCTCTATTCCTCTGAATCCCATTGGGATAACGTTGACTACTCCAAAATTTCAAAGGGAGGACTCCTTTAAGAGGAATACATTTGTGGTCTACATAGACCACCATCAACATAATATTCCATTGAAACCGAAAATTACATCCATGGTTAAGGCCTGACTCAATTTGCTGAAAAATTCTATTATTTATTTGTCTAAGTTCCACACTATAGGTTCCCATTCATGAGGATATAGTCTAGCTTATGACACGATGGAGGAAGCCCAGAAGTATGAGCCTCCACATAAGCTAAGGAAGATGGGAGTTCCAGTCATAAAACCGGAAATAGATCCAAACAGTTGTGTAAAAAAGATTGCAAATGGAAGCAGCTCCATGTTTGCTGCTAAAAACAAAAAAAATAGTTACTACTTTTATATGTTTTGTACTAAAAAACTTATGGAAATGTTTGAAAAAAACCTATATAAGTATTTAATTTCTAATGAATGTTGATTCACACGAGCTTAACTATATTTCATTTTGTTGTTTAAATATAGTCTTGATTCACAAGAGCTTAAATATTAAATATGTTTTGCAATGGATTAAATATGTTTTCCATAGTATTAAAATGTGTTTCTATGGATTATATTTTTTAAATTACTAATGTTTATATATTTAATAGCAAGTTTAGATTATTAAAATTCATTTATGTTAAAATTATATTTAGGTACCAAATGCTGTAATGGTAACGAATTTCTAAAATCTTCACAACCCCTCAAATGAAATGTCTTCAGGGTTATTTGAATCCAATCAGTGAAGTCTAGTTTAAAAAGGAAAAATTAACAATGTCTAAAAATATTTAAATATTCATGTCAAATTCACTAAGTATGGGTTATGATCATTTGTCCAATTTAGGATTGTATTGGTGTAAATATCATTTCTAATTGTTTATGGTATTCATAAGGTCCCTATTTGATTATTTATTTATTTTTTAAATTATCTTGTGTTGTTATAAGACTTTTGCTAGGTTAGTGCACTTGACAAGGAACGTAAATCCAAAAGGTTTTGGTAAACTACATGGTTATGAGAAAAGAGTCCCCGTTCTCTTCCAAATTTATCCATGTGACCCTTGGTCTACCTTATTCACATTTTTTATAATTATATATTATTTGTTTATTTGTGTGTCAATAGTGTTCTAATATGAGTTCAACTCATTTATAGATGCACATGTACCCTACTTAATCTACATAATATAGAAATTCATTATTGTTTGAAAAGGAGTTAATTCTAGAGAATTCAAGTACTCATTGAAGCGTGTAATTTTCATACTACATATACATTACAATGGTTTTTTAGCGAATAAACTATAACAATTATTGGAATGTCATTCACAATACTATATGTTATTGATGGACTTGTTAAATATCAAGAAAGATTAGTCTATATGATAAAATGAAAATCCCAAAACATTTTATTATTTCCTTATGGTTTAAACTTCAACATCCCATTTAGGGAAAGCTAAAGAAGTACATTTTACCATTGATTGTAATGAAGTTTTAGAAACTTGAGAGAGTTTTTGGACCCCTCGTGTTGAAAAATATACTCATAATAACATATTTTGAATTAAAGTGCACAATCTTACTTGGAATGTCAAGTGTATGGTTTAGGTATGCTTGAAATGTCAAGTGTACATTATACACTTTTTGGTTCTCATAAATGTAAGTTTTCTAGTTTTCCTGTGTCTCATAAAAATCAATTTTACTACAAGATTTGGATGATCATATTCTTGACACTTCCCAAGAACATGATAAATCTAAACTCTATCTTGGATGATCATCTTCTTGTCACTCCTACGAACATGATAAATCTAAACCCTATGTACTAGATATTTCTTTATTGATTTGGTTTTGAAAACTAATCAAATGTTATTTATTGTTCTACATCCATTTTATCCCTAATCAAATGTTTATAGATATTTATATTGCACTTAGATTGAAATATATCTATTCATAATACACTAATCAATTTATTAAGTGATTTATTCAAATTTAATATTTACCCATAACGTTTATAAACTCATAATTATAGGAAAACATATTTTTTTAAAAGATATTAGAAAATGTGCTTATATTAATTATATGTTAGAAATATAATATTATCTATACAGAAAATGAATGGAATGGAATCAAACCCGTGAATGCAATTCCAATATATTCCAAAATATATTTCCCCCTTTAGTCTAACATACAGAATACAAAGTTTTAGTATTGTAAGGAATATAATGTTTTAATACAATGTTTCCCAAAAAGAAGTAGCTCACAAACACATGACGTTAACTCATTTAGTGTGTATGTCCCTAGACAGAGTACTAACTCCACTGAATCTCCAATATGAAATCATTAGTAATGAACAAACTCAGTAGAAAATGTTTTAGTGCCTTGTCATATGTTATATTACAGATGGTTGTATTGAAAAAGTCTAATTTGAAGTGTTCATTATGATTTCTTTGTTGTTTTCTTACGATATATGTTTGTCCATTGTAAAGGTAAACATGGTTTCCATTTGGAGATTGGAAATTCATGGAGTGTCGAATACCTCCGAAAATATTGCATGTTCATAATTCATATATTATACGAACCTTATGGAAGCAAGATAGTAGATAGAGGTACAATTGTGGGAAATGCCACTATGACCTTCCACCAGGCTGAGTATAGGGCCTTGATATTGGGTCTTGAGGAAGTGATACACCATGATGTTCAGAACATTTGTGTGTTTTCTCACGATATGCTTGTTGTGAAATAAATGACTGGTGAATACCAATGTAACAATGTAAATCTTTCAATTCTTTGAGTTCAAGCGCTAGAGAGTGTATCTCGCTTTGTGAAATGTTCATATGTGCATGTAAAAGTTAATAGAGGTAGGTTAGATGTATGTCAAGTGTCTAGGGACACTATAAACCAAGAAGTGAAATATTTGCTAGCACTTGTCATGGATGACATTTCAATATGATATATGTACACATTGTATTTCCTTTTTTCGCACTAGTAGACATACTTTTTTTATTAGATTATGAATAACTAATATTATGTGAATTGTCTCCAGCGCATATATTATATATATTGTGGATAATATGATGATACATCATATAGTGTAGATTGATAAACCGAGCATTGTGGATAAAGGGGAGGATTGTAGAGATATGGGAAGGATGTGGAAGCTAGGAAGTATTAATAATAGTACATTCCAGAACCTATGAACATGTCTTGGGAATGAAAAAATGATTTAGAAAATGATAAGTTCGTACATATTCAATGGCTTCTCATATTACCGTGTCGATCCATTTCATTGCTCCTCATAATACCATGTCCATATGTGTCATTGATCTTCATAATACCATGTTTCATTATGTTCCTCATAACAGTATGGATATTTTGATACATATTATGCAGATGGATGATTGGAAAAGCTGAGTATGGACACTCTTAAGAACAAACCCAAAAATGGAAGTTGATGAGGTTCATAATGCTTGTGTAACGTTGTTAAATTATGCAACGTGTCCACCCCCTTTTGATATTGGACCAAATAGGGCTAAACGGTTGAATTTTTGTATTCTGAACGGAGAATGGTCATGGAAAAATATGGAGTTGGCAGACATGGTTATCATGTCGGGGATGGTCATTCATTTTCTATTCGAACCTTGGATCAAAAGAACAGACACAATGACTGGAAGATGGATCGATGAAAAAATCACTGCATTAGATTGGCGGCAATACCTTGGGTGGTACCACGACATCACATTAATCATACATCCACCTCTGGATGGAAACCGGCCTAGCTTATCAACAAATGTTCTTGATTTTTGGGATGTTGTTGACCATCAGCTAGAAGAGCTTAATGAATGGAGGTTTGAAAAATGGAGAGAAACACATTTCCACTCGGATGAGTGTGACATCTATTGTAGTGGGCATGCCTATACTGGCCTTTGTCACGTACGCTGAGTGATTATCTATTATGTAAAAGTGCAATGCACTTATTTTGAAAATGCCACTTCTTCCATTGTTTGGGTTAATGTATCACTTTGTATTACAAACACAACTTATGAATAACCAAACACATAATATAATTGCATGGGATGATAGTTGGATGTTAAAATTTATTTTCAAAACGTAATGTTATTATTTTGATGCTTTAATCCAATATTGTCTTGTAACACACTTGCAATTCACATTTCATGTTTTTCGGAAACATCTAGAGTCGAGTATTTAGTTTTAAAAAATAATGTGTACAGCTAACTTTGTCACAAATGGTTTATTGTGCACAAATTTGTCAATATGAATGTAAAATACAAATAAATTAGTTCGTGCACTATTTGTTTCACTTTAACTTGTTTTACAATGCATTTCTTCAATGATGGTTATGACAACGCACATGAAAGAAACATGTGGAAGTTCAACAACATGGGCCCATCCATGTTCACAATCCGTTCTTATGTTTTCGAGGAAGACATAAATAATGAGACAGTAATATATAACTTTGTGAACATTAATTGTTTGTCATAGCATTGTACCTAATTTTATTTGTTAGTATAATAAATATGATTTTTTTGTCTTTTCACATAGGTTTCTTCACATTCCATTATGGTAATATTCAAATATGTGAATATTAATTATTTTACATGATACCTAATATTTATGTATTTTTACTACCTAGATACATGCACCTTCACATCACATGGCACGTACACGTTCCACAAGCGTCAGAGAGGATACAAAGGGATATGTTCCTCTAATATTTGATGGCGCTAACTCAGATGGTCCTTCCGAGCCTATTCACTTGGATATTCATGTTCCACCCATAGATTTAAAAACTGAACATGTTAATGGTTGTATTCGTTATTTCTTCCAGCATGGATCATGTGTTGTTAGTGGGGATGTTAGGATTTGGGAGTTACATAGACTTAATCAACATCGCCAGGTAGCACATAATTTTCTCTTCATGGAACTACGTAAGCATGGCCGTAAGCATATGGGAAAATGGTAACCTTTCCCTCAAGATAGGAGCAAGGCATACATGCAAAAGAGAGAGGGGGATGTGAATTATGTCTTAAGGCAACGATTCTACCTGCAGCATAGGAGAGGTTATCAATCAAGTTTGTAAAAAAAATACAAAACTTGATTTGAGGAGCCAAGCCAAGAAGGAAAGAGGGAGGTGGATGTTGAAATGCTCACCTACGATTAAAATAAGATGTGTCAGTTGAGAGAGGAGAAGTGGTTGAGAGAAAGATAAAAAAATCAACTCAAATATCAGAACAAAGGTAAATTTAAGATTAATATAATATAGTATATATTATGTTTGGTTGGAAATCAAAAACTTAATATTATGTCATGAACAGAAAGGTAGAGAAGTGGGTGGAACAACTAGTGGTAATGTTGACCTCCCTATGAATTATAACGTAAGTAATTATTGGTCTTTTGTTGCTATATAGAATACAGTTTTTGTTTATTTTTGTATATACTAACTGTAGGTGTGCATAGGATTATGACATTCCCTTGTATCAGCTCCTACGCTGACAGAGAGACTCGATTCATAGTGAAAAATGAAGAAAGGTAAAAACCACTTAACATGCACTTGAAAATTGAATGTTGTCTTATGTTTTTGATATTTAAATTTTCTTGATGACTTGATTTTTGTAGGTGGACGTTTTTGATAAGGCGTCACCTTCATAATCATCTTGTAGTCTTGATATTATCAGGGAGATATATTCATGAGAGGTCGGAGAGGTTGAGATGTATATTTCCAGAGCTGCAGCTTCTTTGCTAGTCAAGGAGAGAGAGAGGGTGACGAGTAGAGGGGCACAAACAAAGTTGCTGACAGTATGAGAGAGGGTGGAGCTAGACTAAAAAAGTTATTGAATGTTCTCATTTGATTTTATGTATTCTTTTTTAGTGAAATTAAGATAAATGTTAATAATGCAATTGATATTTTCATTATTCGAGGATTCTCTTGACGGGTTCGAAGTCATGTTAATGTCAGATGATATAGTTGTTGCGAGAGGAGAGGTTTGTGATAGTATCCTACATGCGGGAAGTGTCATGGCATCACACTCCCCTAATTTACTGTGAAATTCATTATTTCTGAGGCCACTGTTCTCACTGCTCCATTGCCCTACCCTAATTTATTTGCAAGTACTTTGGCAGAGTGTTTCAAAGGATTTACTAGATGGGATCTCAGAGATATCAGAATGGACACTCCTCATGAAGATACAAGTATATGTAATGGGTGATTTAATTTAATTATGTGTTTAACTAAGAGATTCATCTACGTTGACTTATTTACTATATGGTTAGCTTTTAGGATGGTGAGGTGTAGGTTTACATAGCGCACCATGCTCAGATAAAGACATCTGATGCCCCACCCATTCTTGGCATCACACCTAATTTTGTTCATAGAGTTGAGAAGAAATGTATTAGATATTATGATGGAATATTGTTTTTCGCTAACAATAGACAGCGAAGGAAATGAAAACATTTATTGTATAAAATTTCTTATGAGCAGTCAAATTACGATATATGTGTATATGATGATGGTGTTACTTTAATGTGTTTGAGGTTTACGATTTAGTATTGCATTATTGATATATTGAATATGGTTTGTGGTTATGGGTTAAATAGAGTTATCCATTTACGTTTTGTTTCTAGTGCAATAGATGGTTTTTATTCTTGTTATGTGACATTCCATTTATTGTATGAATGATGATGTTATCACTATGTATCTGGTTAATGTATTAATTGAATATGGATTATGGATTACGATATATGATATATGGTTACATATTTGCGTTCTTCTTCCATGTATGCCTACTTGGGTTTTACGTGTTCAGTAATTTACTGTAGATAATTCACAATTTTTCTTTCAAATCTTTTGTATTATAGATTACAGTTTGTGGTTTATGGTTACATAGTTGTGTTCATCTTCCATGTATGTCTACTTGGGTTTGATGTTCTTACTAAACTTTTGTATATATTTTATCCATGATAATATTTTGTTGAATATAATTTAAGTAGATTATTTTATTTATAATTATGTTTGAATGGTAACATATAGTAATTAGTTGTTTAAATACAAATTTAATTAGATGGCTAGACAAAAGAAGGCTGAAAAGTGTAAGGCTTCACCAGTGTAGGAACTGAAAGATTATGAAACATTCGATAGTGCTACTTATTCATTCGGAAATAATGCAAAGAGCCCTACAAACAAATATTTTGGTGTTAAACAAAAAGATGAGTCTTCCCTGTCATTCCGTATGGAATTAGAAATGAAACTTGTAATGAAGAAGGAAAAGATGTATAAAAATGAGTGTGAAAGCCTTGCATTCGAAAATTTATATTTTTACAAAAAAAAGATAAGGAATTATTGGATGAAATAAGAGATAAATTTCCTTGAGGCAGGTGGAATTAGAGCTTGAGGTTCAGGAGTTAGAACTAGAAATTAAGAATTGGGAGACAATGTGTGAAGCGGAAAAAAAAGTGTTTGAAAATTAAGTAACAAGGTTTAATTTCGTTCTTATAATACATGAATATCAGAAGGAATTATGGAAGAATATGTACATGCAGGACAAGGTGGTAATTGAGGAAAAAGTACCAGGTACTCCCACCGAAGACAAAGCTAACAAATGAATATACCAGTCATGTAGCATTTGAGATGAAAATATACTTGTTAAACGCATATTAATCTTACTTATATAGTTGAAATTAGTGTGTTATTGTACTTATATATTTTACTTACATATTTGACATAATTTACTTATATATTTGACATATATGTATAGATATTGAATGTTTGGTATGCAAAAAAATCTTTTATTTAATGTTTATAGCCTTTGTAGCGTAATAGATGAGATGGATAGATGTATGTGATTTTACTCTAATATGTTTATTTTTTCTTAATGTTAGGATGTGCACGTTAATAGTATTTAGATCATGTATATGGATTGCTACATCTGGTATGTGATGTGTGATGAATAAGGAAGAGTAATAAAAGTGTGATTAAAAGACAAGTGTATATAAGTATGATGATTTTGTTGCTTTAATGTGTTTAATGTTTACGATTTAGTATTGCATTCTTGATAAATTGAATATGGTTTTTGGTTCTGTTTATAGTGCATAAGATGGTTTTTATTCTTGTTATGTGACATTCCATTTATTGTATAAAAGATGATTTTATTACTGTGTATTTGGTTAATGTATTAATGTGACTATGGATTGTGGATTACGGTATATGGTATATGGTTTCATAGTTTCCTTCTTCTTCTGTGTATGCCTACTTGGGTTTGGCATGTTTAGTAATTTATTGTAGATAATTCACAATTTTTCTTTCAAATCTTGTGTCTTATGGATTACGGTTTTTAGTTAATGGTAACATAGTTGTGTTCTTCTTCCATGTATGCCTACTTGGGTTTGATGTGCTTACTAAACTTTTGTATATAGTTCATAATTACATTTGAATGGTGACAGATATTAATAATTATGTTTGAATGTTAACATAAATTAATCGGTTGTTTAAATACAGGTTTAATTATATGGCAAGACAAAAGAAGGTTGGAAAGCGCAACGCTTCACTAGTGCAGGAACTGAAAGATTATGAAACATTTGATAGTGTCACTTATGTGTTCGAAAATAATGTAGAGATCCCTGCAAACAAAGATTTCGGTGTTGGGCAAGAAGATGAGCCTTCACTATCGTTCCATATGGAATTAGAAATGAAACATGTAATGAATAAGGCAAAGTTTTATACAACCGAGCATGAAAGACTTACATTGCAATATTTAAACTTGTCAAAAAAAGTAAGTAATTATTTGACCAATTAGGAGATGCTTCCTCGAGGAAGATGGAGTTGGAGCTTGAGGTTCAAGAGTTGGAATTAGAAATTAAGAATTGGGAGACAATTGGTGAATCGAACAAAAAATTGTTCGAAAATCACATAACAAGTTTTAATTCTATTGTTAAATTACACAAAGGTCACAAGGAAGTATGGATGAAGATGTACATCCAAGACGAGGCATCAACTGAAAAAAAAAAAAAGTACCAGACACTCCCACTGAAGACACATATAATAAATAAAAACATGACTTTGTAATAAAATTACATTTTCCATGTGACCTTTGACATCAAAATATGTTGGTTAAACGTATATTTTAGTTTCTATATGACTAAATAATAATTAAAAAATAAAAACATAATAAAATATTAGAATGTGTGAAAATGAGATAGCAAGATTTAAATTGCTATAAGATTTAGAATGTGTGAGTATTGTGAATCTGGTAGAAAGATTTAAATTTCACATGTACCCTAGTTAATCTACATATTATAGAAATTCATTATTCTTTGAAAAGGAGTTAATTCTAGAGAATTCAAGTACTCATTGAATCATGTAATTTTCATACTACATATACATTACAATGGTTTTTTAGGGAATAAACTATAACAATTATTCGAATGTCATTCACAATACTATATGTTATTGATGGACTTGTTAAATTTCTACAGGTTTGACATTGTCATGTAATTTTCTTTCAACTTGTGCATATATTGATGAATGGTTTGATCTTAGTTTAAATGTGTGTTACCATTCATTAAGACTACAAATTTGTTTGCATTGCTACGAGTCTAACTTCTCATCTTCTCATAGTTTATTTGCAGTGTTATACAGATTTGATGCGAATCATTTCGGTTTCAAAAAAAAAAATTGGTTTTCAAGGAGAAGTTCGCAAGAATAATATGGGTTATTTAGATGTAATTCATTATCATCATCCAGTATTATAAGAGATTTTATGCATATCCGTAGTTCCAATATTAAAAAAATGTTCATCATTTAGGTATTATTCGCGTTCACATGTGCGGTATGGGAAATAATATTATTCATCTCTTACTCAAGAATGATTTGTAAGCAAGTAAAATTGAAGAAAAGCCCAGTATTTGCTTATACGGTTACTATAAATTTGGTGTAAATTTATAAATGGTTTCTCTAATATTATGATATTGTCACATTGTATCCAATGTAATATGGGGTCCACACATGGGTTTAAGTAAAAAGGAGTGGAACTTTTATTATTTTGGAAGAGTTAACATTCATATAAAAACTATTGATTATAATATAATTATATTTGTTATATCTACAAACGATGATCTCTTTTATGAGGGTAGATGCCTCATAGAATTTAACTTTACAGTTATTTCCCTTCAAAAAGAATAGGATTTCATCTTTTCATTTTTGTTATCTTTTTCATAATATTTGAATATTATTATTCTAATTCATTAGCTATAGTTCTTTTTTTTCCTTTTATTAATTATGATTCTTGAGTGTTTATTTAAGAAGTATATCATATCATAATGTTAATTTAGTTTGACTTCTATAAAAGTTAGAATGTAAATATGTTTTTAAGATTTGTTTTATTTAATGGATATGTAATTTGGATATGGTTGATTAATTTTTTAAGAAATTTAATAATATTATTATAATAAACGTAGTATTCTCTAAAATGAAGAGGTATTTATTTATATTAATTTTATGTAGGTAAAAATATTATTTAATTTGTGTTCAAAATGTAGATAACCCACATATATAATTTTATGTGAAAATAGTAACAATTTTACAATCTTTTTTAAACAATTTCTACAAATGATTATTGTGGCAATCAAATTGTAGCTTCCACCTACAATTTTTGTGTGGTAATAATTCTTGTAGATAAAATTGTAGATATTGCCACATATATTATATTGATGCAAAAAAAAGAGCTTAAAATATAGAAAATACATAGTTTTAAATTATAGAGAAAACTACAATGTTAACAAATAGTGGAATATTTACAATTACAAAAATTGTGGAAATTTTTTCAAATTGTAAAAATTATGGATAATTTACACTACAAAAAATTGTAGGTTCACTACAAATTTTATAAATTGTAGATGATTAACAATATAATAAATTGTGGACAGAAACAATAGATATGAAATTGTGGATGAACTATACAACTTAAAAGCCACATTTTCAAACTTAGAGAATTTCTTATATAACCCACAAAAATATTGTACAAAAATTGGTGGAAAAATGTGGCTCTCTTCTCCCGCGGGGGGAGTTACTTGATAGGTCAATGGCATCATCACACACAAAGGAGGAAAAAGCAGATCGTAGTTTAAACCTCATGGAAAATAGCGTTGAGTTTCTCGATGTGTTGAAAAACACACTATATTTTTAAGAACTTTGAAAAAATAAACCTTTCTCCTCGGTTAGGTGTGTAGGTAATTTGATATTGCAT
>CM034151.1:754167706-754235503 GCA_019776745.2 Taxus chinensis
AAAAACACATTCACAGTTCTGAACAATCTACAAACCACAAGCGTTTCCTCATTGGAGTAATGAATAGAATCCATATAAGTAATAATCAGTGGGTACGATTTGGTTTTGTTTATTTCCAAATAATTGCACTCCCCTGAATGGCCTGAAGGTGAACACGACATTCAATATGAATTTGGTAACATGGGATCACCTCTCAAGCTATGGGACTTGGGATCGAGGGTGAACCTCCAGAGAAGGGAAGATCCTCTTCCTAAACTAATCACTGCACTACTCTTAAATTTGCAGTAAAAAAGCTAGCTAAACCTATACTACATTTCAAGGGGATTAAGGAGAGAGATTTGCAAGAAATAAAACCTGAATTAAAAGCGGTGATGCACCAAGAAAGGGTTTTTCTAGACAAAATTATGGCTCACCAATGAAGAAAGATGAACATGGGAAGAATTAATGTGCACTAAAATCCCAACTGCATTAATACTTCATTCCAAAATAAGCACAATAACCTCCAAAACTTGTAAAGGAAACATTGGTTACACAATTCACCTGCAAACATGAGAGAGGAAAATAAAAGTAACAAGATTACGTAAGGACATGTAATTGATCACAAAAAACTATTTCCATTACTTCAAAGCACTTTCACAGTGCACCATTACAGTAGGGAAAGGCATATGCTTCCATTAAAATTTTGAGAAGAAAGGCTTGAAAGCCTACAAATTCACAACAGCTCAATTGTTTAAGAAAGGGAAAGCTTGGAGGAATGTCTAACATATTTTTGGGAATAAGCACCCCTTAAAATTTATAGAAAATTTGAGTTGTTGAGAGAAAAAAGGAAAAATACCTAAAAAATAGTAATTCTGTAGTAGAACAGGTCAACCATGTTTGCCTCATTAATTGCAATTCTACCTTTTGAGGCACTATTCTTGGAATGAAGAAATATTTTCATTTTGGAAAACCAAAAATCTCTGAAAATCCATTTTCTAATGATTCCACTATGTTGCTCTCATTTTCCCAATTACATCAACTGTAATTCTGTGAAAAATGGGCAGCCGGGGGAGGAAGTTATGGCTTGTTGAGCAAAAAGTCACTTTTCTAGTATCCTACGAATTATTTAACCAACTATCTGATAAGGTCTCATGAAAATTCAAATTCCTTCATAAAATGATTAAAATTAACATTTTAAAACAAATTTTGTGAAAGCATCTCATGTGTTTAGTAGGAACCTCTTGAAAATTGTATTTAGGGGCTCAAATGTGATGGTTTTAGAAAATGGTTCGCTAGCTAGGTCACCGAGCTGGCTGGTGAGCTTTCCTTTTACATTGTTTGGTGGGAATTTAGTTATTGCACTAACGAGTTCAATAATTATTTCACCTCCATCTATCTAATTGCATTAAAACATTCCCCACTTTGTAATCTTTGACCGAGCCTATCGCATTGGCTTTTACATTGACTGACATTTGTTGACACCTCAAAAATTCAACATTATTCTCTCCGAACCCCATGCTTGATCCTTACATTGTTGACCAATTCAACACTAGGTTGACTCGCCCATCTGGTGAGTACTTAAATCGACAAAACTACTTCAAAGCTTCGAGAAGTTACACGTTTACATTGAATACCGACTTGCACTCCACCAACTATCTCAGAAATCACTAAGACACGACCTCACACTGACACGTGTGATTTGCAAACTGAATCCCGAATGACTTTCCATGTAAACATTGACTCAAAACAACTCTGAAACAATCTTCACACAAAACCCAAAATTGAAACACCTCCGAAACTCAAAAATCCAAAAATCTGAATTTCAGAGTTTCAGACTTCGGGTTCTTCTTCACATTTTTGTTAACTCATCGGAATAAGTTACAAACTACAAATAGTAAAAAGTCTGAAAGGTTATTTCCGAAACAAAATCTGAAATATCTCCTCCATGGCTTTGTTGATTTGTCTCCATCTTGGAAAACAACTCTTCATTATGCCCGAGTCTTCCTTGAATGCTTCCACTTCATTTGTGTAAAACGTCTCAATGAGTCATATGTGCTGCCGTCCACTTCTACCTCAACAACTTATTCTAAACTAAGCTACCTGTAATGTTCTCCATCCTTCATCACTTGATTCCGACTTGATGTGAATCCAGCTGCAAGAGGTTGAAATACCTCCAAAAACACACATAAACAGCTTTGTAAAATAAACCAGGAGCTTCAAAATAGCTTACTTCTCCTTCTGGAATTCACACTGATCTATTACATCATTACAATTCTCCTTTTATTTCAAGACTACTCTAAAACCCTAAAATGCCAAAAACCCAAAAATGCCAAAAAACCCTAAAATGCAAAACAACTCGGATTGACCCCAAAATTTGCGTGCCAAATATGCATTCATAAATTAGGGCTCACGCGAAATTTGGACTTATTCTGAAAAGAAAAACAAAAGTTATTAAAGTTCTAAGAACTAGACAAAAGCAGAAAAAACATTCGGAGCCAATTTTAGACCACTAGATGACGCAAACCGAGCTCGAAAATGTGCCAAAATGAGCACAATCTTGCAGGCAAGTTGTCCCCAGCATAGTACTAATGTATATCTACCACCCTGTAAAATTTCAGGACGATCCAACGGTCGGATCAAAAGTTATGGCCTCTGCAAGTTATGCTCCCGCATCATTCTCCCCTGGTTGAAAAGAATTCAGCTCCTGCGAATTCTGTTGATGGAACTCATCTAATTTTGCACTGTCAATTTTCCTCAACTCCCACTCAGGAATCCAAGTGTTTTCTTCTTGCTGCAAACCTTCCCACTGTACCAAATATCTGTTGTAGTTCCCATGTCTAGTAGTGATTGTCTTTTGGTCCAAGACATGCATTACCCTCTCCTTTTTCTCCTTCGGCATCTGTTTCTTCCAGTTTATTTCTTCCTCCTCTGCAACATTTTCATCATGACCTGGAAACTTATATAAATCAGAAACATTAAAAACTGGTGAGATAGCAAAGTTTTCAGGTAACTCCACCTTGTAGGCATTATCACTCATTTTCTTCAGAATCCTACATGGCCCCAATCTTCTTATACTTGAGTTTATTATATGTACCCTTTGGAAACCTCTCTTTTCTAAGATGAACCATCACCATATCTCCTTCTTCAAATACACTTACTCTCCTACTGGCATCTGCAGCCATTTTATATTGTGCATTACTCACTTTCAGCTTTTCCCTCACTTCATCTTGTAGCTGTAGAATGTGTTCTGCAAATGCTTCTGCATCATCACTAGTTTCATCTTCACCTGGTAGAACAATTAGATCAAGGACCCCCTTTGGATTCCTACCATATACAATCTGGAAAGGAGACCTCCCTGTTGACCTGTTTATCGAGCTATTATATGCAAACTCAGCTTGAGGTAAAGCTAAGTCCCATTGTTTTGGCTTTTCTCCAACTATACAACGTAGGAGATTTCCCAAGCTTCTGTTCACTACTTCAGTCTGCCCATCAGTCTGGGGGTGATATGCACTACTGAACTGTAGTTGTGTCCCCAATTTCTTCCACAGAGTCCTCCAAAAGTGACTCAAAAACTTCGTGTCCCGATCTGAAGTGATCGTTTTTGGAATTCCATGCAATCGAACCACTTCTGAAAAAAACAAATCTGCAATTCTGGAAGCATCATTAGTTTTTTTACAAGAAATAAAATGTGCCATCTTAGAGAATCTATCAACCACAACAAAGATAGAATCATTCCCTCGCTGTGTGTTAGGAAGCCCTAACACAAAATCCATACTCAGATCAACCCATGGCCCTGTAGGGATAGGCAATGGCATATACAACCCAGTATTCTGTGCATGACCCTTAGCCATTTGACACACTCTACATCTTGCTACAACCCTACTGATGTCCCTCTTTACCTTTGGCCAATAATACTTTTCTACGACAAGAGAAATTGTCTTACTTATACCAAAGTGTCCAGCCAACCCTCCACTATGCAATTCTCTTATAATATTTTCTCTCATTGAACCAGCAGGGATGCACAATTGTTTCCCCCTAAACAAATAACCATCCTGTATCAAATAATCAAAAGAATCACTACCTACTGTAGGCTCCTTAAGCTTTCTGACAACATCACCAAAATCAGGATCACCTTCATACAATTCCTTAACTGCCTCAAACCCTAGGACTTTATTTTCCATTGTTGTCAAAAGGGCTACACGCCTACTCAAGGCATCAGCAACTTGATTCTGCTTACCTGACTTATGCTTTAAAACAAAAGTGTATTCTTGCAAAAATGAAACCCATTTTGCATGCCTACTATTTAGTTTCTTCTGTGTGTTTACATACCTCAAGGCTTCATGGTCAGTGAAGAGTACAAATTCCTTTGCTACCAAGTAATGTCTCCAGTTCCTTAGTGCCTGAACAATAGCATAAAATTCCACATCATAAGTAGAATATTTCCTCCTGACTTCATTTAGCTTTTCACTGAAGAATGCCACTGGTCGTCCTTCTTGACTCAACACAGCTCCAATCCCAACATGTGAGGCATCACAGTCAACCTCAAAGACCTTGCTAAAATCTGGCAATACCAAAATAGGTGCTTCTGATACTTTCTTCTTCAACAATTCAAAACTATCTGTTGCTGCCTTAGTCCATACAAACTCCCTCCCTTTTGTACACTCTGTTATGGGTGCAACAATGCTACTAAAATTCCTGATGAACTTCCTATAAAAAGTTGCCAATCCATGAAAACTACGAACCTCTGTCACATTCCTTGGAATAGGCCATTCCAGAATTGCCTTTACTTTTTCCTCATCCATCCTCACTCCATCCCCTGATATGACAAATCCCAAAAAAACAAGACTCTTCTGAAGGAATCTACACTTCTTTAAGTTTGCATATAGACTCTCTTTACGTAACAAGTCTAGCACCAATTTCAGATGTAACAAGTGTTCTTCCACTGTCTTACTAAATATCAAAATATCATCAAAATAGACAACAACAAACTTACCATTGTATTCTCGGAGTACTTTGTTCATCAACCTCATGAATGTACTGGGTGCATTAGATAGCCCAAATGGCATCACCATCCACTCATATAATCCATCTTTTGTTTTAAAAGCAGTTTTCCATTCATCCCCTTCACGGATTCGGATCTGGTAGTAGCCACTCCGTAGGTCAATCTTGCTAAAATATCGGGCTCCCGCTAGCACATCCATCATATCATCCAATCGTGGAATTGGAAACCGATACTTAATCGTGATCTTGTTTATGGCTCTACTGTCTACACACATTCTCCAGTCTCCATCTTTTTTTGGGAGTCAATAATGCTGGAGTTGCACATGGACTCATGCTTTCTCTCACTAACCCTTTCTGTATTAGATCTGTCACTTGTCTGTTCAACTCTTCACTCTGTGTCGGACTCATCCGATAGGCTGCCTGGTTTGGAAGGGCCGATCCTGGGATCAAATCAATATGGTGTTGAATATCTCGCTTTGGGGGTAACCCATCTGGTAGCTCATCTGGTATGACATCTTTGTATTCTTTTAGTATCTTTTCTGCTGCAATAGGTATATTAAATCCTTCTTTCTCCAGCTTCTTTGACATTAGTGCATAACAACATCCAGCTTCTTCCATTTCTGTAACAAACTCTTTTGTAGCCAACAAGCCCTCACTCTTCTCTTCTTCCTTGAAGGGTAATAAGACCACCTTTACACCATCCTTCCAAAAGGTATATGTATTTTTCCCTCCATCATGTGTAACCTTTCTATCGTATTGCCAAGGCCTACCCAATAATATATGACATGCATCCATTGGGATAACATCACACCACACCTCATCCCTGTAGGTATTCCCAATTGAAAACTTTATAAGGCATCTTTTATCTATGGTTACTTCATTTCCTTTCTTGAACCATGATATACGATAGGGATATGGGTGCTTGTCACAGCTCAGATTCAGTTTATCAACCATTACAGTTGAAACCATATTTTCACAACTACCACCATCAATAATAATTTTACATACCTTTCCTCCAGAGGTGCATCTTGTTCGAAATATATTTGTTCGAAGCCATGAATCAGCTCCAGCAACATCACGTTCTTTCTCCTTCCTTGGGACAATCATCGTCCTCCTTATCATGAGGGTTTCACCCAAGTCTGCAGCAACCTCCATTTCTTCTTCCTCTTCAGCCTCAACCAGATTTACTCGTGGTTTTTCTCCTTTGCCATCTATCTTGTGTAGGATAGTGCGGACACTCAAAAGCTCTGTGCCCCTCTTCACCACATCTGTAACATGTATATTGCCTTTGGGGGCTATTCCAGCCCCATCCTCCATTATAACCTCTTCCCCTCTGAAATCCCCTACCTCTTTGGTAGTTACCATGGCTTTGACCAGAATCTTCATGCCCTTCTGTATTAGAGGATTCACCTTTTGTAGATTCAAATCTACCCCTACCCCTCATTGGAGATGATGATGGACCTCTCTTCACACCTCTTCTAAAATTACTCCTCTTGTTCTTTTCCTCTGCTTTTAATGCAAGTTGATAAGCATCATCTAGGATATGGATCCGGAGCATACTCAGCTCATCTTGTATGGTGTAACTCAACCCATTTATGTATCGTGTAGCCTTTTGTTCTTCAGACTCTCCCTGTTCCACCCTGATTGATAACTTGTAAAATTCATTAGTATACTCCTCAATGCTGAGATCCTTCTGCCTTAGGTTTTGGAACCTTCGAAAGAGTGTCTGAGCATAATCTACAGGAAGAAACTTTTCTTTCAGCTTCTTTACCATTTTATTCCAGTTTCGGATCTTGCCCTTTCCATTCCTTTGTCTTTCATTTTGTAGGTGATCCCACCAGATCAATGCATGTCCAGCTAACTTAGTGCATGCAAACTTAACCTTCTTCTCCTCTGAAAGGGTTTTCCACTCAAAGAATTTTTCCATGCGATTTAACCAGTCAATCAACTCCTCTGGTCGTAACCCTCCACCATAATCAGGAACATTAATCTTGATGTCATCATTCTTTCCCTCTAAAGCCTTGATCAATCTCTCCTCAAATGGTCTCTCATTCAAGGTTTCTTCGTCTCTCTCATTTTCTTCTTCATCTCCTCCTTCATTCATTAATGGAGTCTCTTCTTCAATATCACTATCTGGGTTTGCATCCCCATTTGCATGTCTCCTTCTAAGGCGGGTAACTTCCCCCGTGAGCTCAGCAATTTGTCTCTGTAGCTCCTGCATATGCCTATTCATCTGGGCATAACCTCCCCTCCCACGTCTAGCCATGGTTATATAAAACAGAGGTAAAAACTACACATAAAAATGTAATATGTTACCTTAATTATTTCCGCAAGATCAAAATCCGATGTGAATCCAGCTGCAAGAGGTTGAAATACCTCCAAAAACACACATAAACACCTTTGCAAATAAAACCAGGAGTTTCAAAATAGCTTACTTCTCATTCTGGAATTCACACTGATCTATTACATCATTACAATTCTCCTTTTATTTCAAGACTACTCTAAAACCCTAAAATGCCAAAAACCCTAAAATGCCAAAAAACCCTAAAATGCAAAACAACTCGGATTGACCCCAAAATTTGCGTGCCAAATATGCATTCATAAATTAGGGCTCACGCGAAATTTGGACTTATTCTAACAAGCACAACAAAAGTTATTAAAGTTCTAAGACCTAGTCAAAAGCAGAAAAAACATTCGGAGCCAATTTTAGGCCACTAGATGACGGAATCCGAGCCCGAAAACGTGCCAAAATGAGCACAACCTTGCAGGAAAAGTTGTCCCCAAGCATAGTACTAATGTATATCTACCACCCTGTAAAATTTCAGGACGATCCAACGGTCGGATCAAAAGTTATGGCCTCTGCAAGTTATGCTCCCGCATCATTCTCCCCTGGTTGAAAAGAATTCAGCTCCTGCGAATTCTGTTGACGGAACTCATCTAATTTTGCACTGTCAATTTTCCTCAACTCCCACTCAGGAATCCAAGTGTTTTCTTCTTGCTGCAAACCTTCCCACTGTACCAAATATCTGTTGTAGCTCCCATGTCTAGTAGTGATTGTCTTTTGGTCCAAGACACGCATTACCCTCTCCTTTTTCTCCTTCGGCATCTGTTTCTTCCAGTTTATTTCTTCCTCCTCTGCAACATTTTCATCATGACCTGGAAACTTATATAAATCAGAAACATTAAAAACTGGTGAGATAGCAAAGTTTTCAGGTAGCTCCACCTTGTAGGCATTATCACTCATTTTCTTCAGAATCCTACATGGCCCAATCTTCTTATACTTGAGTTTATTATATGTTCCCTTTGGAAACCTCTCTTTTCTAAGATGAACCATCACCATATCTCCTTCTTCAAATACACTTACTCTCCTACTGGCATCTGCAGCTGTTTTATATTGTGCATTACTCACTTTCAGCTTTTCCCTCACTTCATCTTGTAGCTGTAGAATGTGTTCTGCAAATGCTTCTGCATCATCACTAGTTTCATCTTCACCTGGTAGAACAATTAGATCAAGGACCCCCTTTGGATTCCTACCATATACAATCTGGAAAGGAGACCTCCCTGTTGACCTGTTTATCGAGCTATTATATGCAAACTCAGCTTGAGGTAAAGCTAAGTCCCATTGTTTTGGCTTTTCTCCAACTATACAACGTAGGAGATTTCCCAAGCTTCTGTTCACTACTTCAGTCTACCCATCAGTCTGGGGGTGATATGCACTACTGAACTGTAGTTGTGTCCCCAATTTCTTCCACAGAGTCCTCCAAAAGTGACTCAAAAACTTCGTGTCCCGATCTGAAGTGATCGTTTTTGGAATTCCATGCAATCGAACCACTTCTGAAAAAAACAAATCTGCAATTCTGGAAGCATCATTAGTTTTTTTACAAGAAATAAAATGTGCCATCTTAGAGAATCTATCAACCACAACAAAGATAGAATCATTCCCTCGCTGTGTGTTAGGAAGCCCTAACACAAAATCCATACTCAGATCAACCCATGGCCCTGTAGGGATAGGCAATGGCATATACAACCCAGTATTCTGTGCATGACCCTTAGCCATTTGACACACTCTACATCTTGCTACAACCCTACTGATGTCCCTCTTTACCTTTGGCCAATAATACTTTTCTACGACAAGAGAAATTGTCTTACTTATACCAAAGTGTCCAGCCAACCCTCCACTATGCAATTCTCTTATAATATTTTCTCTCATTGAACCAGCAGGGATGCACAATTGTTTCCCCCTAAACAAATAACCATCCTGTATCAAATAATCAAAAGAATCACTACCTACTGTAGGCTCCTTAAGCTTTCTGACAACATCACCAAAATCAGGATCACCTTCATACAATTCCTTAACTGCCTCAAACCCTAGGACTTTATTTTCCATTGTTGTCAAAAGGGCTACACGCCTACTCAAGGCATCAGCAACTTGATTCTGCTTACCAGACTTATGCTTTAAAACAAAAGTATATTCTTGCAAAAATGAAACCCATTTTGCATGCCTACTATTTAGTTTCTTCTGTGTGTTTACATACCTCAAGGCTTCATGGTCAGTGAAGAGTACAAATTCCTTTGCTACCAAGTAATGTCTCCAGTTCCTTAATGCCTGAACAATAGCATAAAATTCCACATCATAAGTAGAATATTTCCTCCTGACTTCATTTAGCTTTTCACTGAAGAATGCCACTGGTCGTCCTTCTTGACTCAACACAGCTCCAATCCCAACATGTGAGGCATCACAGTCAACCTCAAAGACCTTGCTAAAATCTGGCAATACCAAAACAGGTGCTTCTGATACTTTCTTCTTCAACAATTCAAAACTATCTGTTGCTGCCTTGGTCCATACAAACTCCCTCCCTTTTGTACACTCTGTTATGGGTGCAACAATGCTACTGAAATTCCTGATGAACTTCCTATAAAAAGTTGCCAATCCATGAAAACTACGAACCTCTGTCACATTCCTTGGAATAGGCCATTCCAGAATTGCCTTTACTTTTTCCTCATCCATCCTCACTCCATCCCCTGATATGACAAATCCCAAAAAAACAAGACTCTTCTGAAGGAATCTACACTTCTTTAAGTTTGCATATAGACTCTCTTTACGTAACAAGTCTAGCACCAATTTCAGATGTAACAAGTGTTCTTCCACTGTCTTACTGAATATCAAAATATCATCAAAATAGACAACAACAAACTTACCATTGTATTCTCGGAGTACTCTGTTCATCAACCTCATGAATGTACTGGGTGCATTAGATAGCCCAAATGGCATCACCATCCACTCGTATAATCCATCTTTTGTTTTAAAAGCAGTTTTCCATTCATCCCCTTCACGGATTCGGATCTGGTAGTAACCACTCCGTAGGTCAATCTTGCTAAAATATCGGGCTCCCGCTAGCACATCCATCATATCATCCAATCGTGGAATTGGAAACCGATACTTAATTGTGATCTTGTTTATGGCTCTACTGTCTACACACATTCTCCAGTCTCCATCTTTTTTGGGAGTCAATAACGCTGGAGTTGCACATGGACTCATGCTTTCTCTCACTAACCCTTTCTGTATTAGATCTGTCACTTGTCTGTTCAACTCTTCACTCTGTGTCGGACTCATCCGATAGGCTGCCTGGTTTGGAAGGGCCGATCCTGGGATCAAATCAATATGGTGTTGAATATCTCGCTTTGGGGGTAACCCATCTGGTAGCTCATCTGGTATGACATCTTTGTATTCTTTTAGTATCTTTTCTGCTGCAATAGGTATATTAAAGCCTTCTTTCTCCAGCTTCTTTGACATTAGTGCATAACAACATCCAGCTTCTTCCATTTCTGTAACAAACTCTTTTGTAGCCAATAAGCCCTCACTCTTCTCTTCTTCCTTGAAGGGTAATAAGACCACCTTTACACCATCCTTCCAAAAGGTATATGTATTTTTCCCTCCATCATGTGTAACCTTTCTATCGTATTGCCAAGGCCTACCCAGTAATATATGACATGCATCCATTGGGATAACATCACACCACACCTCATCCCTGTAGGTATTCCCAATTGAAAACTTTATAAGGCATCTTTTATCTATGGTTACTTCATTTCCTTTCTTGAACCATGATATACGATAGGGATATGGGTGCTTGTCACAGCTCAGATTCAGTTTATCAACCATTACAGTTGAAACCATATTTTCACAACTACCACCATCAATAATAATTTTACATACCTTTCCTCCAGAGGTGCATCTTGTTCGAAATATATTTGTTCGAAGCCACGAATCAGCTCCAGCAACATCACGTTCTTTCTCCTTCCTTGGGACAATCATCGTCCTCCTTATCATGAGGGTTTCACCCAAGTCTGCAGCAACCTCCATTTCTTCTTCCTCTTCAGCCTCAACCAGATTTACTCGTGGTTTTTCTCCTTGCCATCTATCTTGTGTAGGATAGTGCGGACACTCAAAAGCTCTGTGCCCCTCTTCACCACATCTGTAACATGTATATTGCCTTTGGGGGCTATTCCAGCCCCGTCCTCCATTATAACCTCTTCCCCTCTGAAATCCCCTACCTCTTTGGTAGTTACCATGGCTTTGACCAGAATCTTCATGCCCTTCTGTATTAGAGGATTCACCTTTTGTAGATTCAAATCTACCCCTGCCCCTCATTGGAGATGATGATGGACCTCTCTTCACACCTCTTCTAAAATTACTCCTCTTGTTCTTTTCCTCTGCCTTTAATGCAAGTTGATAAGCATCATCTAGGCTATGGATCCGGAGCATACTCAGCTCATCTTGTATGGTGTAACTCAACCCATTTATGTACCGTGTAGCCTTTTGTTCTTCAGACTCTCCCTGTTCCACCCTGATTGATAACTTGTAAAATTCATTAGTATACTCCTCAATGCTGAGATCCTTCTGCCTTAGGTTTTGGAACCTTCGAAAGAGTGTCTGAGCATAATCTACAGGAAGAAACTTTTCTTTCAGCTTCTTTACCATTTTATTCCAGTTTCGGATCTTGCCCTTTCCATTCCTTTGTCTTTCATTTTGTAGGTGATCCCACCAGATCAATGCATGTCCAGCTAACTTAGTGCATGCAAACTTAACCTTCTTCTCCTCTGAAAGGGTTTTCCACTCAAAGAATTTTTCCATGCGATTTAACCAGTCAATCAACTCCTCTGGTCGTAACCCTCCACCATAATCAGGAACATTAATCTTGATGTCGTCATTCTTTCCCTCTAAAGCCTTGATCAATCTCTCCTCAAATGGTCTCTCATTCAAGGTTTCTTCGTCTCTCTCATTTTCTTCTTCATCTCCTCCTTCATTCATTAATGGAGTCTCTTCTTCAATATCACTATCTGGGTTTGCATCCCCATTTGCATGTCTCCTTCTAAGGCGGGTAACTTCCCCCGTGAGCTCAGCAACTTGTCTCTGTAGCTCCTGCATATGCCTATTCATCTGGGCATAACCTCCCCTCCCGCGTCTAGCCATGGTTATATAAAACAGAGGTAAAAACTACACATAAAAATGTAATATGTTACCTTAACTATTTCCGCAAGATCAAAATCCAGCTCTGATACCAATTGATGTGAATCCAGCTGCAAGAGGTTGAAATACCTCCAAAAACACACATAAACAGCTTTGCAAATAAAACCAGGAGTTTCAAAATAGCTTACTTCTCATTCTGGAATTCACACTGATCTATTACATCATTACAATTCTCCTTTTATTTCAAGACTACTCTAAAACCCTAAAATGCCAAAAACCCTAAAATGCCAAAAAACCCTAAAATGCAAAACAACTCGGATTGACCCCAAAATTTGTGTGCCAAATATGCATTCATAAATTAGGGCTCACGCGAAATTTGGACTTATTCTGACAAGCACAACAAAAGTTATTAAAGTTCTAAGACCTAGTCAAAAGTAGAAAAAACATTCGGAGCCAATTTTAGGCCACTAGATGACGGAATCCGAGCCCGAAAACGTGCCAAAATGAGCACAACCTTGCAAGCAAAGTTGTCCCCAGCATAGTACTAATGTATATCTACCACCCTGTAAAATTTCAGGACGATCCAACGGTCGGATCAAAAGTTATGGCCTCTGCAAGTTATGCTCCCGCATCATTTTCAAAAAAATTTAAACAAAAAAAATCATTATCAAAATCATAAATATGATATTTATAAAATAAATAAAAATAAATTTAATTTCTAATATATACGCCCTCATAAATTATATATTTGGTTATTAGAAAAATCTATGGTTTGTAAATAATATTAAATTTCAAAATTCCAGTTTCAGAAACAAATTACCCATCTAAATTTTATGACTTGATTTTGTATTTAAATCTATTTTAGAATTAAAATATTAAAAACCGGTCCAGAGAACATCAAATTCCAAGCTTGCTTAAAAGTAACCCTATTGGAATTTAAGATATTTTAACAAGGACTTGTTGCATCAGGTTTGAGCTCGGGTCTCCCAACGGTCTCTTTTTTTAGAGGGCTTCCACTAAGGGGTTAAATTTGACGCTCATTTAGACGTTTCTATATGATTTTAATCATAAAAAAAAATCAAATTTAATTTTATCCTGTACAAAAGGGATGGGCCCATTTTGTTGGGAAACTATCATTTTGACACGGACTTTCTAAAATTGACTGTTTTAATTTAGTATGTTGTTGTTTCATATATAAATATGAATCATATCTTCCACGCCTCAGTTAGACTCCCACGTCCGGACTCATGACAGTGAAATAAAAAATCCAATTTGCAGCACCAGCTACTACCAGTGCCACACTGTTAGGTTGACAACTAATGAATTCAATTTCGTAATTGATAAATTCATATTAATGAATCGTAATCATTGAAGACTTTTTATCGGGGTAGGCATTACTATTAGACTTTAAATAATAAATAGTAAACTAAATAATTTGTTATTGTTTGCCAACCTACCATAATTTGTAAATGCTATTAGTTATTTAAACTTTATGCCATGGCCTATGCGTGTTAGCTTAATTTTTAAGCTTGGAGTCTTGGTTGGTAATGGTGAGCCATATACATTTAAAAAGATTTAGCATGTTATCCTCAATTTCAAGTAGCCAAGAATAATGTTGGGGGAGTCGGGAGGTTGTAGTTGAATTGTTTTAACAACAAAAAGGAGCTTTGAAAACTAGAAGCTTCCACTTTGTTTGAGAGTGATGAGAAAAAACTCGTGAGTCGTAGCCAAGGTGAAACTAAATAGTCTATTTGTGCAATCCAACTGTTTTTTGAAAATTCTAGGAGTGATTCAAGCAATACAATTCAGAGGTTAATTTTTGAGTGGTCTTATGTGTGATTCTAAATTTCCAAGTCTCCATGATTGCATCCAAGGTACTCATTTTTGCACTTCCTTTTCTAATAGAGGTGCAAATAAAATTCTTCAGCCTTACAAAATATAGTTTTATGGAATAGAATAGAAGAATATTTCATTTTTTGTTAACAATGTATCCATTTCGTATAGTGTTATTATATGAAAATCATGAAAGGTAAAATTGAAAAATAAACGGTGGTGCAAAGTGATGTTAATTTCAAAACCATCACAATTTTTTTTTGAGGGGTAGTGATGGACCATCAAATTTAACCCATAGCTCCACCAGACCTTTAATTACCTTTCGGACGTCATTAAATAAACACATGTTAGTCACTATTTTACCCATTACACTTGACCTTAACAAAATCACGCCCTCGCATGTGAATTACCTTCTCCTTCATATCTCCTCCATCCCATCGTTTTGTACATCCCCGCCTGTGAGAATAGACTACTTCTCGTCATTCCATTGACCTTAATTCAGGTAGAAGATATTTGGATTTTTCTTCGGCTGGATTTCTATATTTCCCTTGAAATTTTTATTTTAATCTATAGCATGAGAAATTATACCCTTCGAAAACCCTCAACTTCTTCCGAAGTTGATGACGATGGTGAATTCTATGTGGAACTTAATTTCGCAAACATTGATGAACTACCACCTTAAAATAATTAAAACATTAATGTTTTTTTCTGCATAGGTGAACATGAAGTTAATGAGAATTAAGAAGATACATTCAAAGGTTCGTCATTTTCTTTGCAAATGAAGAAAACATCGATGAAATGTTTTGATAAAAATGAAACAGACAGAATAATTTTTGGTGTGAACATTCCCGAAGGAAAGTTTTGTGCTAGTTGAACATGAAAAGAAAAAATCGGATGATGTCCACGAGATGCATATAAAATGAGAAGAAGAAAAGGCCAACTAAAAAATCCTTGCATGCTACCAAGAAATGGATTAACAAAGAGAAAATTTATCTTCCATGGATTTTTTGGAATGTGATTCGCTAGAAGGTGAAAATAATAAATTGGAAATTTTCCACCCTATAGTGAATGGTGGAGAGGCTCAGAGCCTTTTCATGTAAAACCTGATAACACTTGCTGAAGCGGACACGCACGCTATCCAAATTATTCCCTCCATTAGAGGAGAAAGAGCCTTTCTGATCAAAAACTTCTCAGAGAAAACCAAAAATTTGGGTGTCATGTGTAGTTGAACATAGGCTGATTGTTGTAATACCCGCTAACACACACACAAGAACTCGGATAACCTTTTTTTTTAACTTCCTTGGAGTTTACATGACACAACAAGAGATCACAATGGCTACCACCAACTCTCGATAACGCTTGACACAACATACTAGTCCAACCATAGATCACACTTAAAGTTAGGGGGATCCCATGGTGAAAGTATTTTTAAGGTTTCTTATTTACTAAAACGTCTTTTAATTCTTAACTTACGTTCTAGAATATTCATACATAATGATTCATACAATTCTTCGTATGAAGCTAGATCTCTTCCTTTTATACTAATGAGTAATTAACTTAAGATCAAATTTCCTGAAAGAGGGTCATCTCTAAAATGTCAAAAATTTACATGATTCATTTGATTAAAGAAAAGTGGTTTTCCAGTTCATACACAGTTATTTATCCATAATCAATCTACCGAAAATTGATTCACACCTCCATTACACCAGGTGACAAGCACAAGCTCCGATTGAGGGAAAGTACCATTCTAGGTTTGGAACAAAAATATTATTTGTGCAAAGATCAAAAGTGCTTAACGTTACTTTAGAAAGATTACAACCCACCAAGGCAAGGGTTAAAGGAAAAAAAGGTCAAAAACAATTCATCTTCATGGTCTCGTTGGTTATTAACTAGTATTTTATTGAGGCTAAGAATTTATCAAGATTGGTTAAAATTTTCATTTAGACTTTGCTTGATTAAGTTTGAAAAAAGAATACAATTTAGATTTAAAAAAAAATGAGCTAGATTTATGGTTTCTTAACCAATTCCCCTATTTACTAAGACCTAGGATTCTCCCAAAAGTTAACCATTGATTTCACCTAGTATCATTTATCATGTCACAACAATAAGGATAAGGTTTATTATTTTATCAAATCAATCTTTGTATCTAGAGTGGTTCTTATGCAGTGTGATACGTAATGTTCATTAATGTATTATAGATGCACAATCTGGGGATCACATCAAGGCTTGATGAAGTATTTGAGGCCCCATCTGCTGTGAAGGAAGTTTTAATCAGTCAGGCTGCACTAGATCATTCGGTATGTTCATATATGCGTTGTTTATCACAAAGACAGTGGTGTTTTATAATGAGATTATGAGTTAGCATTATCTGACATGTATTATGTAAGCGGAATTTGGTGGAAATGAAGCTGAATCCGTAGCAGACGCGCGATAAGACCACAAATTAATTTTGGTGAATATTGTATTAATTTGTATGATGTATGTGAACTATTTTCTTTTCTCCTCTTAGTTCATTGGTTCAGAAGAGACCAACCGTAGAGCTGATGATGCAAACAAGTTAGGAGTGATGGATCTATGGACTCCTGAAAATCACTATCGTTGGTCAATTTCTCGGTATGGAGGCCATGTCTCGGCTAGTGTGAATCCAGTACAGGGATCACGACTTTTTGCTTCCAGTAAGTGACAACTTAACTTTGGGGTCCCATTAGTTCATATATTGACTTGCTTGGCTTCATATGTTTGTATTATTTGAAGATATTTTTCGCATGAAGAGGTCTCATTTTTCTCTATTTCAGATGTGGATATGAGAGAAGTCAATGAAATCACCTCCAAAAAAGAGAGAATGTGAAGAGCATATTGCAAAAATAGATGAAGATATTAGGTCAATATCAAGTGAACAAAGGCATGTAGAAGATGAAGCTGCAGATCTTCAAAGAAAACGGGTGGGATGCAAAGCTAGAATGTATCTTTGTTTAGCACTTTGGTTTCCTTTAGTTGCAAATAATGTATGTTACTAGATTTTAATATTTAATTTAAGGATTCTTTCGAGGATTAAGTCTTATTTGTAACTCCAGGAGGAGATTGTCAACAATATGAGATTAGAACGAAGAAAGCAACAGGAAATGGCTAATCGGATAGGTATGAAACATCTCTTACAAAAAAACATGTGACATAGGCGAGCATGTATTAGAACACATAAGCACCTTTTTCATGAGATTAAGAAAGGTATGTGAGAGTACCACATAGATTTACATGGTTCATGTTAAAATAAACGTAACTAAGTGCCACAACTAAAAATGTCATGGCTATCAGTAAGTATCTTATGGTTGTAGTTTTCATTCGATCTCTAATAGATCAGCGTAGGAGGAAGCTTGAGTCAATGGAAAAAGAAGAGGACTTGGAAACAACAATATCTAGGCTTACTGACATGATAGGCAAGCTAAATGTGCAACGCTTTAAACATGCAATTGAAATGAAGGTAAGAGGAAAATAAGCAATACTATTTTGGTAGATTAGAAATATAGAGTTTAAGAACAAGAAAGCATAATGTACCAGATATATGTACCGAATCTTTCTATTCAAATTTTTGTTTGCATTTAAAGATTAACTTCATGTTTATTATTTAACCATGAGTATAAAAGTGAATTACATATAGGATTTGTTGATTGAAGTCGTGTCTCTCAAGCGATGCTTTGCAGAAGAACAACTTACGACTGTCGAGCTTGATATGAAGGTGATTATGTTGCTTATGATCTGTAAAAATTCTTTCAATAGTGTCCTCTAGCATTGATTTCATTACTTGTTGGCATTAACTAATAATATTTATTGGTAGAAGGTGTTTGGAATGGTTCTATAGAGCCTTGGGAATTTATGCAAATGAACGAGTGCTTTTGTTCTATGTTTTTTACGCAAAAGGTTCATTATGTTCAAACATGGGCTTTGCCTGAAGTGTATAATACATGAAAAAGGGGTATCGATTCTTCCTAAGACACTAGTATCACCCTAGGACTTTCCTTTGGGCTTGATGTCAATGTATGATTGCCACAATTGTGGTCGTCAAGGTCATTGGGAAATGTGCTCTGTATCTAGAGTGACTTCAAGGAGCATGCTCATCAGGAATTGTACTCAAATTATTTGTATATAAGGTGGCCCATCTTGCCACTAGACCATAAGACAACTAACACATTGTCCAACTATTCCAGTATTACTTGTTTTAAAATTTCGAGTTATGGTAAATCCCTAGACCTTAATGAGATTCTAAATTCCATATACATTTCCATATCCTAAGATCCTTTCTTTTTTTCTGGTCCCTTGATGTATTATACTTGTTACGGTTAGCAATCCTATTGACAGTTAGGGCAGTCAGCGACCTTACTAAAAGTACTTGTCATTGGCTGTATGCTTGGAAGTCAGACTTCAATGCTGTTTGCTCGAAAAGACGGGTGTATGCATACAAAGAAATATTGAGGGCACGGTGGTAGAGAAGAACAACAACATGAATATGAGAACGTGACATGCTCGTTGAGGAGGATCTACTGAGCTCAGAGGTACACCAACCGTAATGAATATAGCTTCTAAGAATATCGTTTTCCAGCGTTTAGCCCAGGCAACAACGTAATGCGTTGTCGTCGTGTCGAAATTAAATTGTGAGAGGATGAACTGGAAAGTATTCCAGTTTAATTGAATCAAACAACTTCTAATAGAGTATTCAGCGCTAAACAAACTTTATAAATGCAGGTCGTCAAAGAAACAACGTATTACGTTGACAAACCACCTTCTTAGATATAGATCCTGTTGGTGCACCAAGATCTTAAATTATAGTTTTATACAGTACACCATGTACCTTACGGAGCCTAGTAACGAGTCAGGTCATCATTATCGCGGGCAACAACGTAACGCGTTGTTAAATTGCTGTACTCATAGTAGCTCAGAGTTAAAAGGTAAATGTGGACAGTTAGGGCAGTCAGCGACCTTACTAAAAGTACTTGTCATTGGCTGTATGCTTGGAAGTCAGACTTCAATGCTGTTTGCTCGAAACGACGGGTGTATGCATACAAAGAAAGATTGAGGGCACGGTGGTAGAGAATAACAACAACATGAATATGAGAACGTGACATGCTCGTTGAGGAGGATCTACCGAGCTAAGAGGTACACCAACCGTAATGAATATAGCTTCTAAGAATATCATTTTCCACCGTTTAGCCCGGGCGACAACGTAATGCGTTGTCGTCGTGTCGAAATTAAATTGTGAGAGGATGAACTGGAAAGTATTCCAGTTTAATTGAATCAAACAACTTCTAATAGAGTATTCAACGCTAAACAAACTTTATAAATGCAGGTCGTCAAAGAAACAACGTATTACGTTGAGAAACCACCTTCTTAGATATAGATCCTGTTGGCGCACCAAGATCTTAAATTATAGTTTTATACAGTACACCATGTACCTTATGGAGCCTAGTAACGAGTCAGGGCATCGTTATCGCGGGCAACAACGTAATGTGTTGTTAAATTGCTATACTCATAGTAGGAGGGAAAGGATTTGAAATTATTTTAAAGTAATATAATGAAACAAATTTGAATAGTTTCATAATACTATGATGTGCAAAAAAATCTTTAGAACTTCATGTCGTTGACGCAACAACGTATTACGTGGGAAAACAACCTACTTTTATATACATCCCGTAGGCACATAAGAATGTGGCATCATAGTTTTATACACTATAATGACCATAGCCTGTAAATATAACGTATTCCATCATTTAGATTGGGCAACAACGTAATATGTTGTTGTATTGTTGTACCAAAAACTCTCTCAGGAAAAATCTTACCTTGAATATTAGATATAAGAATCTGAATTACCATTCAACTTATAATTTCTTTGTTTTCAATTAGCCTTGTTTCAAATAAATCTTGCAAACACTAACCAGAATTGTTATTCCTTTCAACTTTGATAGATGACTGGGAAAGTAGTCCAAAAACTTAATAAATTAATAAACAAGATGAGTTGAACTTATCACTGATTTAAAAAAATATAATGTTCTTGCCTGATTTGCAATGTAGAGATTATTTCCAAATTTTCCCTGTCATGAGCAATAATCTCCTTCAACTTCCATAGCCAACCTTCAGAAATCTCCTTCAACTTCCATAAAACTCAATGAAATATGACTACTGTTCTTTTTTACAATACTTAAATAAATCATTAATGTAAAAATAATAAAAAAAACAGAACAGTGGCGCCAAAAAAATGGAGTAAATAGTTTAATGAATATAATTTAAGTGGTTGCATTCAATATATAATTTAAGTGGTGGCGCAGCATATTGAAAACAATAAATGTGAATGCGTATGGCTGAGCAGTCAGGGGAGGCATTGAAATGACTTGGGTTGGTGGAGCAGTCAGTGGAGGCGCTGATAAGACAGGGTCCGTTAACTTTTCTTTTGCTCCGTTAAACACTGGACAGTGCCCAGTCAGCGGCCAACTCACTATCCCCTGCGAACTTACGTGAGGGATAGGGCCAGCCTAGTAAAACTAGCTTCTTCCTGTCTTGGGAACAACTATCATTCCTTAGAGATATGTTTCATTTTGATCTGGTATTCTAGCATGGGTTTGTATTCTACAATATTTCCATGGCTTCATTTGTTATTATTTATGTAGTCTGAGTCGCCACACAGAGTGGGGAACTTTTGGTTTTGCCATGGCCTCTTCAAGTTAGGAATTTTGTCAGCTGCTATGGAATAAGTTCAAACTCTGTTGTGGGCACTGGCTTATTGCTTTTTTTTACAAAGCTTGTTGTGTTCTAGCTTATTTTGTCCTTGGTCATTGGTGAGTTGAAGCTGATCTTGTTACTTGAGTTACTTTGTTTTGTTCTTGAAACCATGATTATCTCGGGATGGTCTTATTCTAATTTCTTTCTTGAGATGCTCATGTTGGGATTCTTATTAGCTTGACACGGTGGGTTATGGTGCCTACTCAGCTTGAATACTTGGAGGACTCTATCTCTTGCTCATCGTAAGGTTTCAAACATTTCTCGCTTTAGTAAAACTCTATTAATTTATTCACACCGTTGATTTAACGAGATCATGGGTTTTGATGGATGTCTTTAGACTTATTCGAGATACATCATTATTTTTTATCTCATGGTTTTGTTACCTCGGTTGAGTCACCAATTTAATTCATTGTTCTATGTTGAGATTAGTTGTGGTGGCCCGTATTTATTTTGGATATGGGTCTGTGTTGTGCTGGTTTAGATAGTCATGGATGCGAAACGTGGGATCTGCATTTCTTCATGCCACTATTATTGCCCAATTTAGAGCTCGCCATATATGGTGGTTGGGGATTTGATATCTCATGTTTTGTTTAGAGTTCCCTTACCCGAGCCTTGGATTTGTTTCTTTTATTGGTCCTTTGATGCGATCCATTATAATAAAGCTTTGATAGTTCTGGAGTTTTTTACTGTGTATTGTTGTAACAACTTGGTCACCAAATTATTTTCAACTCCATAACCATTTCTGCTGCTGAGGATTTGTGCTATTTTTACTGGACTGAGCTTTGAATTTTTTGTGCTTGAGCTAAGAGATTAAAGCTTAGCTGTTTATCATGGAGTTTTATGTTTAGCCCATTTGTGACCTAGATGAGTTGGATCGGTTATTGCTATGGCTCATTGACTCAAACTTGAACCATGTCGGGGACCTCGTGCTGCATAGTGGCTCAACTAATAACTCTTTGGGATTCTAATTTAGAGAAGAAAAAAGTGAGGAATATTTAGGTTGTGGAGTTTGACATATATGAGGTTGATACATGATTTTACTCACAATATCCTAAAGAATACACTAATATACATAGGATTTACCTATGTGAATTCTGCTTTAAATATATGAAGAAAATAATGACATATATGCGTCACATGAGGAAATGTGGCTACAGACACCCACCTGGCACACCTCTTACATTGTGAGTGCTAATAATTCCAGGCATTGTTCATCTCTCCTCATCTCTCATAATTTCTGTTCTTTAGTTTTTCTTTTGCAAACATAATAAAATTTAAAACCAAAGGATTTTCATATTTTGATTTTATTAAATAAACTTGTTTTAAAACAATTAAGCGTTATAACGTAAGTTACAAGATCCAATATTCCTTGGTAGATGATGGACTTAAACCCTCACTTCACGATGATCTAGAAAATGTACCAACCAAACCAGAGTACTACAGTACCCATTTTTATTGACAGGTTGAATTTGAGTTCCATGTAAATATCTTGACTGCACCCTTCATAAAACAGATTAATCATGGTTTTCGGAGTCGTGGAAAATAACCTTCGTAACTCCAAAAAGGAGTCATTAAGCCTTCTTCGTATACCTTGTTATGTGAGGAGTCACTTCAATCCTTGAATTGACCTTGAATGATCGTATGTGATATTTTAAATCCCTTCTAGGATCCCTGTTACACCGTTTTGGCAGACGTAGGAAGTTGCTAAAATTGAAAAGTTCGGTTTCGTATCAACTCGCCATTTTTATCCTAGACAATGAAATTCTTATCCACCTTTGCAAAAATCTAAAAATTTCAATAAAAAAATTTCCTAGAACCATCAGTTTTGGGAAAAACAGTTTTCTAGATAGTTTGGAAAGGTCATTTTGTAGGCCTTGAGTCACAATTTTGTCTAGGTCAAACTGGACTAATTATGACCGATGGCCTCAGAAAACTAGCCGCCAATCGTAAACCGTTCGCAAGTTCTAAATTTTGTTAGTTCCTATGAATTCTATGTGTATAGGAGGACACATTGAAATTTACCCGTGGTGTGTTTTATCCTTGGAAGACAATGATTGAAAGTGGTTTCTTAGCCTCAATGCTTGAAATGGGATTTTTTGGCAACCAACAAGAAAATGTAAAAAGAAGGTTGTAGGACCCCCATTGGGTTACCAAACCAACGTGGAAACTTGTTGTCACTTGTAAATAACTGTTTGAAACTATACCATGTGACTTGTTGTGTGAAATTGATCTTTTGGCAAAATAGTGTCTCTCTCTCTTCCCTTTTTCTTTCTCTCTCCTTGGTTAAGAAATGAAGTGAACTGAAATGAAATAAATGTGTCTCTAACCCTCTCCTTTTGAATGAAAATAATTAATGTTATTATGTAAATGAGAAACTAAAGATGTTATGTTAGTTTAGGGAGGATACCATGCCAACGATTTATCATTGATTTCATGCTCACATGGTTTTGCAGGATGCAAGAAAGATGGCAAAAAGGTGTTGTGTAATTCGTTGTTTATTATTGTAATTCATATAGGTCATTGTAAAATGTATATATGTATAATGTAGTTCCATGTTACAAAAAAATTATATATGAAATTTGCTAATAGGTATGAGATGCTAGTTTTAGGGATACCTTGGGAAATGTGCATTTAATCATAGGTTCAATTTTGATTCATAATTTATGTATGGTAAAAAGGGGATTGGATATATATGCTAAGTGATATTGTGTATGATAGTTTTCATTTGTGAATTATTGAAAGGGTTATTAATAGATTTTTGTAATATTTTTAAGATGCTAGTGTTTAAGGGGAACGTCCATCAAAACATGGGTGTCTTTTGATTCTAATATTTAATTGTAAAGGTTGGATAAATGTGTTAAACGAAAGTGAAATTAATATCTTGTAGTACTATTCCATTTTGAAATTGTTGATTAAATAATTGGTGTTGCATTCCTTACCTTAAAAATGTAATAAAGAAATCTAAATAAAACAATCGACCTTAGATAAAAACTTGCACATATGTACCTTTCTTGCATGACCCTTCTTAGCATAGAAGAAATTGAAGTCGTAGAATGAACTTAAAATTTCCAATCTATGACACCTTCTAGTTAAGTAAATAAGAGCCCAATTTTGAGTTGTTGTCATAATTGGTATGTTTAGCGTTATCGTTGTGAACCTGACGGTTAGGAATGACATGGAAAATTTTTATCCGGAGTAAGTTGAACTAACACCTTCTTAGTATCCTAGTCGACTACCAAGTCTTATGAAGTTAGATCTATGAATTTTCTTCATCATCGAATGAATTTATTGAGGAATCCAAACGACACAAATAGAACTAGTGAAATAGTTGTACTATGACTTAAATCTTGTTAATGATCTCAGCTCCTTGCAGATAAATGTGTTACCTTGGTTACTAACAACACAATACCTTGGTCTTTCATGAAGGTTGTTTATCATAAATATGTACTCTCACCTTAAACTCATATATAGTTAACTCCTTAATTATCCAAGGTTTACTTAGCAAATAAAGTAACTATCAGGTGGAGAAGAGTTGATCTTTTTCAAAGTGCTGAAAAATAGAGTGTGTTTTTCGACACGTGGAAAAACACATTATGTTTTTAGGCAATATGAAAAACTCAATTAGGTTTATAACAAGGTGTAGTAACCCATGATGCATTTACCCCTTGTTGTAATGATGAAATCTACATCAAGTAACTATCAGGTGGAGAAGAGTTACTTTTTTTCAAAGTGCTGAATAATACAGTGTGTTTTTCGACACGTTAAAAAATAGACTGCATTTTTCAACAATATGAAAACACAATTCAGTTTATAAAAAGGTGTAACCAACTATGTATTTCCTTCTTGTTATAATAATGCAATCCTGTTGGTCTGAAAATATGTCGCCTGGGCAGATATATGGATAAACGAGCCAACAGTGTGTAGGGAATAGCCCCTCTTTGAGTCAGCAAAGCGAAACTGGTTTATTGCTATTCTACCAGCATGAATCTTATGCAAGTCTCACAGATTCTGCCTTCGGGGGTTTGGGATCTCATCCCAGTAGGTTTATTTCCGGCTGCGAAGAGAAAGGAATGAAAGAGAGGAGGAAGAAGGAACAGGTCCGAAGGGAGAAAAGAAATGAATTCCAAAGCAGAAAGGTTAGAAGATTTATGTTTTTGGGTTGGTAGTAAACAGAGCCAAACCTACTTGCATAAATAAACAAAGCAATACTGATGAGCAAATGAAAGAAAAGTAGATCTGAATCTAACAGAATAAACATGTGCAGATCTAACATAAGAAAGTTCTGACACATAACACAGGTATTCAGCACAAAGTCTCAATATTTGTATTACTGTTTTCTTCTGTTACAAGAAAGCTCAAATTCTTTCTCTTCTCACTTCTATTTTCATCTAAAAAATGTTCACCCCCTTGAATACAACAAGTATTCCAATATATATAGAAGAGGAGAAGGAAAGAAGGAAAAAAGGAGCCAACAACTATTTACAAAGATATTTACAAAATATCTAAAAGTCATGTTGACTTTTGACAATTTGATGGATGACATCATCCCATGACGCAACATGGATGATGTCATCATTTGTGCCAACATACTTTAGACATTCCAACAAGAAAGTCGGAGAAGAGAGAGAAGAAGAAGAAGAAGAAGAAGGAGCAGCTACTCGTCGTCATCATCCTGTGGCTGAAAGGGGGTAGCCTGCTTTTGATGTTGCTCAGGTGATGAGATATGGAACTGAGCGCGGTATTCCAAAAACTTGTTAATTATTGGCCCAAGTTGATCCTGAGAAGGATCCTTGTGCCTATCGCTTATTGCCTCACAAGTCTCCCGCTCATTTATGAACTTCTCTGGGAGTTTGGAAAAGTCCTTTTCCGCCTCAATGAGGAACCCGACGAAGTCCCTACAGGCCAGCAGGTTGTCGATAGATTCAGTGTCAAATGTGACCTCTGGCCCCGTTCCTTGAGAAGCGATCTCCTTGAAGATCCGGATGGTTTCATCAGCTGACCTTAAGGTAAAGGAAGGAGTGAGCAACCCTGGAGACATGTTGAGAACAATTCGCTCCATTTGATGCATTGTATCTAGGGCTTCTTCCTTGACTTTGTCAATCTTTTCTAGAATAAATTCTAGCTGATCCACCCGGTAGTCCAGAGTGGACATGATTTTGTTGAGGGCCCTTGGATGGCGGAAGACGCCGAACTTGACCAGATCTTCGACTTAACAGTCGAACATTTGTTGGAAGGCCTTGTGATGTAGTCTAGCATGTTCCAACTCTTCTGATATGGGCCCTGCTAGCGCTTGGAGCTCTTTATTCACCTTACTGATATTTAGGTACAAGTCAGAGAACTCGGTGATCACTTTTTCACTGTATTTGAGGATTTGGCTCCTCCAAGCGGAAACGAAAAAACCCTGCTCACCGATCTTTGCATATTCGTTGATTTTCTCCTGGCTGAGAAGCTCAGAAGTCTCAGCGGCAGTTGTGGGAGGCGCACTACCCATCTTCTGTAACGCTTGGAGCAGATATTTGTTTTGCTCTTTTAGCAGCCTTTTCTCTTCTTTTATCTCTTGAAGCTTTTGACAGAGGGCGTCAACCGCGGAAAGAGCTTCCCCCTGGAGAATTTCAGAAGATGTCCCCATTGTGACTTGGGTCACAGTAAAATCTGTCGGAGACAGATCCTTTTTCTCTTTGAGGGGATTGGGGTATGCAATTTCCATGATTCTCTCACCTGCAGCACTTTTAGAGAAGCGTGTAACAGGCTTCTGCTTCTTTGCCCCTTTGGCTTGGATCACTGAAAAGTCCATCGGAGCGATGGGAACTTTCCTCTTTTGTTGGCTTAGCTGCTGAGAGATCCAGGCTGGTCCTATGGAAGAAGGACCGGAAACAGAAGAGGGGACAGCTGCATTAGAAGAGGGGAAAAACGTGGAGACACGCTGCGGCGGCATTGAGAGAATAGCCGAAGAAGTGTCCACGGGAGGAAGGGAAACTGCAGCTGCGGAAGACATAGGAAGGGAAGGGAGCCCGAAGATGAGGGAAGAAATGGAGGAGGACAGATCAGCGAGGGAGGAGAAGATAGACGAAGAAGCAGGGGAAAGAGTAGAAGAAGGGACAGAGGACACGACCAAAGGGATGGTCGCTTGAGTCACTCGAGGAGGGGAAGGAAGAGAAGAAGAAGGGATAGAAGGGACCTCTGTTGTGGTAGCAATGCCAACATCCTGAGTGGATGGGCCTATGGGACTATCCTCTGCTGCTTCTTTCTCTGGCGAATCCAGAGTTATTGCCTGTTCTGGTGCTGCGGAAGGAGGACCCTCAGGGGATTCTTCCTGAATGGTGCTGGATTCACCTTCTACACCTTTGCCTTTAAGCTGCTTCTTGGATCGTGGAGGCGCGTTGCCCAATGGGGATGTTGTGAAATCAACCCCGAGGTAGATTAGGCCATTCATCCGGCACCAATGTTCTGTCCTCCGCAAAGTCTCCTTGACCCTCTCCTCAATTGTCTGAGGAGCTTTAGTTCTATCAATGGCCGGAAAGGGCCAATCGTCCCCATCTGTATCAATATATACCTTGTCTACTTCATCTTCTGTTGTTTGGTAGCCTTTGGGGACAATGGCTACCCCATATTGGATGATTTCTGCCAATGCTAGGCGAGAATGATCCTTTCTTCTAAGCTCTACCTCATGGAGAACGTCAATATAAATATCCTCGATCTGAGGAACATGGATTGGATCAAGCTTTTCTCTTGGTAGGTAGCCCCTTGGGTCAAAGGTAGGCCTGGCTGGGAAGTCGTGTTTCAAATTAAGTAACTCCATCTCTGCAAACATTTCCTTCACCTTGTGGTGGGTAGAGCATGTGTATCGGCCCACTGTGAGGGGGAAAGGAGTTCCACCCTTCTTTCTTTTAAGGCATTTTTCTGGGTATGTGACCAGCTGCCTTGATAGCTCTAGTAGAATCAGCTTAGGCCCAGCATACCTTGGTAGCCTGGTTGGCTCTCCCAAAAAGTTGGCAGCCCTCAGATAGGTGAATGTGGGAAATTGGGTGAACAGGGCCCCCCATTTCTCCGTGGTTGCCACTATGTTTTTGGTCGTCCGACTATGAGTCATGTTCGGCCTCAGCAGGAAGATGATGTGATAGAAAAACACATCGTTAACTTTGGTGAATTGGGAGATGCTATTCTCCAGCTTTAATTCTGGATAATACTCGTATAATTTGACCTGAGGCCAAACTCCACTCCAGGTTAGGCCTGGATAATCCCTCTCTGACGCTGCAGTGTAGACCACGTAGGAGTTCATATGGAATACTCCCGTTGTGCCGAACTATTGTAGCTGCTCGGAGATGGTGCTGCTTATAATTTCCCCCCAGCAAAAGCGCTGATCAGGAAAATTCTTGTTCATTGTTTCCAAGTAGCGCAGCATCCATTTATGGAAGTAATGGGCGTCAGAAAGCCCGAAGACCCTGCTCAGGAAGGTAATGGTATCGCTGAGCTCTTCTGAGAAGTCACTGCGGTGGATGATTTGGGGCCACCGGGTTACCACCTTCTTGTTCTTCAAGTACACTTCGTTCATTAGCTGCATACATTGGTCTTTATTGTCTTCCCAGGCCTTGATGCACTCTGCTTGGCTAACGGCCACAAAGTGCCGGTGGTGAGGGATGCCGAGTATGATCTCAAAATGACGGGCAGTGAGGTTAATGACTACCTCGCCCTTGCTGTTTTCAACACATCTTGTGTCTTTGTTGTAACACTAGGCAACCACCATCATAAATTCATTGTTGACGGCGCTGACGGGGATTCCTCCGGCGAAGTACAGGGCACTGCCGATCAATTTTTCCATCCATGGACTCCTTGTAACTTTCTGAGTTCTGGCCCAGAATTCCTCCATGTTGATATGCCCCAATTCTGAGTCTCTGACGTCCATGCTGCATTCGGCCTGTGACTCGGGCATTCTGACCCTCTGATATTTGTATTTCATTTCTTCCTCCGTAAGCTTAGCCTTTCCTTTCGGTTTGGTGGGTCTTCTGCTGGATGTAGACATATGTTCTTTCGAACTCAGTTGCTGATCTGCATGAAGAAGAGGCGAGACCCAATCCGAAAAGGTTGAATTAGCCATTTGATCTTCCATTGGAATGTTAGCAGAAGAAAGAGTTAGAGATTTTTAGGCTCAGGACGCAGGGCGCATGAAAATTGCAGCTTACAGGGCTAAATAGGTAGGGCGCACAGGAAGAGGATGTTGCAAAGGTTAAACTGGCGCCAAAGGCGCATGGAGCATGCATACTGTAGAGTGCATTTTAGTAAAGGGCGCATGAAACTTGCGTGTTGCATGGAGACAGGATGCGCCAAAGGCGCATGGAATTTTCATGTTACATTGGGATTTGGTGCGCCCTTTGGCGCGGCGCACGGAGGGTTTACACAACACGAATGTTACTGTAAGGAGGGATGCACCTGCGCTTTTATGACTATACTTGGCGCAGATAAAGCTTGTGTTGCATAGATGTTGGGTGCGCCATTAGCGCATGGAAATGTGAAGTAGCAAGGAAGGATGGCGCGCCTTTGGGGCGCAAGTTCAGCGCTTTTTAGCATATGGAAGAGGCGCGCCTTGAGGGCGCAGAAGTTTACGATGCAGCAGGCAAGATGGGTGCGCCATTGGCGCGGGTTTTAGTCATGTTGCAGGGGGGACAGATGCGCCATGGGGGTGCAACTGTTTATAATGTTGCATGACGTGCCGATGCGCCAAAAGGGAAAAACAGAGTTTTTCACATGGCTCAACCCTTCTTCCTTTTAAGTTCCAAGGTTGTTTTGGGATATACAATGGTTCAATCAAAAGGGGTTCAAACCATGCCCTCAAAATAATATCTTCCTCCAGCAGATCTGGAAAGATGAAAATAAGGAAAGAAAGCACGGGGGGGGGGGGGGGGGGGGGGGGGCTAGCTCAAAAGATGCATTCAAAAACCAACCAGCAAGCACGAAGAACCAGAAAACAAAACACATGGAAGAGATAAGAGCACTTACCCGGATAAATAGAGAAAACCTGGAAAACGGGTCCACAACGCGTTGAAAACGACGAGGCAGAGGCTGACAGGCTCAGAGAAAGGAAAACACGTGCTCTGCGAATAGTGAAAATGACATTTGGACGCGCAAATCACATATATATATATATATATAGGTGAGCTGGTCATTAATGCGCCACCCACTTTTTGAAAAGCGCATGAAAATTGCTGTCGACAGGGAAAAGCGTGTGCCCTTTGGCGCATGAAAACGTTTTCCAGTAGGAAATTAAGCACGCCTTTGGCGCACCAAAAGCGATGTCGACACGGGATTATATGCGTGCGCCCTTTGGCGCACCAAAAAGGGGCGGAACAAACGTTGTGTTAACACGAAGGCGCATGCGCCTTGGCACACGCAGGGAAGGCTCAACATACTTTGGCGCACCAAAAGGTGGTGTTACATAGCAATTTCATGCGCCCAGCCAAAAAAGGCTCAAAAGACTAAGTTCGAAAAAAAACAGATTTCCCGGGAAGGGATTTTACAACGCTTCGAACGCAAGGGATCCCTAACGAGGGATCGGAACAAAATTTTGGTATGGTTATCGGTAAAATTGCCCTTGTCAATTTTATGGGATAACAAATCCACATCAGGTAATTATCAGGTGGAGAAGAGTTACTTTTTTTCAAAGAGCTAAAAATAGAGCATGTTTTTGACATGTTGAAAAACACACTTTGTTTTTCAGTAATATTAAAAAATGCAATTCAGTTTATAATAAGGTGTAACCCACGATGCATTTCCTCTTTGTTGTAATAATTAAATTCACATCAAGTAATTATCAGGTGGAGAAGAGTTACTTTTTTTCAAAGTGCTTAACAATACAGTGTGTTTTTCTACACGTTGAAAAACACACTATGTTTTTCAGCAATATAAAAAATGCAATTCAGTTTATAACAAGGTGTAACCCATGATGCGTTTCCTCCTTGTTGTAACAATACAATCCACATCAAGTAATTATCAAGTGGAGAAGAATTTTTTTTTTCAAAGTGCTAAAAAATACAGTGTGTTTTTGTTATCCAATTTTGCACACATGGAAAGATTGGACAACGGGGTCCTATCACGTTCAAAATGAAATAATAGTCCCAGGAACCCACCTCCAGTTATTATCGAGATACAATAATTAAAAATAATTCCTAAATTGCATATGAAGAGATCACCTAGCATCGAAAGGCACCCAGTTGATCTCAACTCAGTGAAGAGTTTGGGGTCAAGTTCAAATAGAGAACCCGGTGTCAAATTGATAGTCATCTCAGAAATCATCTCGGTAGAGTCTCTCAGTTGTAAGAGCTCGATGAGATCTTGTTAATGCAAAATATAGCTAGTTGAAAATTGACGAATGAAGGGAACTCTATAAGGATCTCGATAGATATCGATGCAAAAATATATGAAGGCCGAGTTAGGGAAAGCTAAGTTAACATGAGGCCAGGTCTAATCCATTAGACAGTGCTCGACCAACCACTTGGGAGAATTATCTTGTTTGACCGAGATGATATGAGATTATGCAGATATGACGATGAGGTCATCTGGTAGTGTTTGAATGAAAAATTTTTTTGCAACCAAGCAACCAAATACATCTCAATCAAAATCTCGTAGCACTCTATGGAGAGGGTCACTTGAAGGAGGCACTACACGTTCTTCTTACAACACACAATCTATCTGTAAATTCTTCAACATATCTTCATCTACTACAGGCTTGCATTGCTAAGAAAGCCCTTGCGGAGGGCAAGCAAATCCACTCTCACATCAATGGCAGGGGACACACGTTTGGAAGACGCACACTACTACCAAATAAACTTATCTACATGTATGACAAGTGTGGAAGTTTGACGGATGCTCGCAAAGTCTTCGACGACATGACTGAACCAGATCTCTTCTCATGGAATATGATAATTATCAGCTTACAGAAGGCATGGACATCCTGTACAGGCATTCAAACTATTTCATGAAATGCAACGAACACCTGACCACCCGATCACCTGAACATTCATGTATAGCTTGGCCAATGGAAAAGAATCGATCATTTGAGGATGGAGCTTAGATGTTTTAGCATGGGGCACTCAGTCGAGCTGGACAAGGTTGAGCTATTCAGAGTTTTTGTTTGGTTCAATTGCAAGTTGAGAAGGAAAAGTTGGGGTTCAAATCCGATGCTAAGACATTGGCTTGGGAGAATTTCATCCCTTCTGTCAAGTGGGACTTTGACGATGGCAAGCCATTGACTAAGATCCCTCACATGGGAAATATTTCAGTATATTGCCAAGGTCAGAAATTTGATGATGGCAAGCCAAATCAGTATTTCCGCACATAGGATATCTTCATCTGATTTCCATGGTGGAAAATTTGCAGTGGAAAGCCAACACAAGGTTTCCGACTGTAAAGGGGGCCCTAGAGTTTCATCTTGCCAAGGACGTGGAAATTTGAGAAAGCATCACCAAGCATGGGGATAACCACTTGACAAGCAAAGGGAAAAGCTATGAGCAAACCAACATACCAGCTGTCAAGGACGAGAAATTTGCAGGTCATGAGAGTTACTTTCCAGATTAATAGGACAGTTGTGAATTGGAGCGGGTCATGGGGAAAACAATCATGACGTAATACCAATTTCAGAGGAGGTAATACCAAGCTCATCTTAATACGAAGTTCCATGGCGGAAGAATAGGAGTTTTCATGGATGGCAAGTTGCTCACTGACAAGAATCTCAAGTATAGGTCATAGCGGTAAAAATGTAACAAGATCTTCTTACTAATGATCAAACTGTCGAATGGAGTGAAATGACCCATAAGTTGGAGAAGTGTTGCATAGGAGTTTAGGTGAGTGAACCATCTGATGTATGGAAGGTGAAACTCGTAGCAAAGGGATTTTCTCAGTTTCGAGCTTGAAATACATGTGCCGACAGTGATGAGTTGTTGAAACCATGGTGAGATCTCATCCAGTTGACAGTATTTAACCAGGTAGTAGGCATGTTGCAGTATAGTAGAAGCCAAGCTTTTGAGTGCTTCCAACAAGGAGGTTGTCCAACTATGTTGTTATCTGTGCCTGAAGTATCGAATCCACATCCTTAAAATTCTGGGATTTTCCTTCAAGATATTTTTATCAAAATGATTAAGTGACAGTGAGAGTGTTACCAGGAGACCTGATGAAATTTATACAAAGATTCTCTATTGAGACCTTACTTGTTTTACAATGTAACTCATGGAATTGAATCTCATAGAGGTGGATCTGTTTCATATCAGAATATTCATGAAGCACAATTTTCTTTGCAATTATATGAGCATCTTCAACAAGTCACTAAGTTGGCGAGGCATAAAGGTTTCTGTTGGAATTATCACACCTTACAAGCTACAGCTGAAATGTTTGCACCGAGAGTTTGATGTTGTCCTCAAATCTGATGAAGGAAAAGGTTTATATATCAATACAGTAGATGCCTTTTAGGGCCAGGAGCATGATGTAATCATTATGTCTTGTGTCTGAGCTTCAAATCATGGGGTTGGCTTTGTAGTTGATGTTCGCTGCATGAATGTGGCACTAACATGAGCTCATTTTGCAAAATTGGATGTAGATAAGACAATGAGATTGTTGGCGATCTAGCTGAAATATTTTCATGAAAGATTCTCAATGTGAGAATGCATAAATGGCTTACGATGTTAGCTCAATGGAAGTGAATCTATAGAGGTGGATCGATGTTTGATATCAATATTCGAAGGACATGAATTTCTTTGAATATGAGCAGTTCAACGAGTCACTAAGTTGGTAGGCATGAAAGAGTTTCATGTTGGAATTTCACACCTTAGAGCTACAAAAATATTTTAGGACCGAATAAAAGAAGTCCTCAAATTGAAGAAAAAGGACTTGAGGGCTCATCAAACATAGACCCATGTTTAGTTCAGGTGCATATGGTAAAAGTGTAGATGTAACCTCATGAAATGTGACCTGCAGTTAACAACGAAATGATGAGGCTTAGGAGAAATTAGCCATGGGTTCATGAACAAGTTGAATGGCTCACAGGCTTAGATTGTAAGAGTTTAGTTGGTGGTTCACCGAGCATGAATCAAGAAGAAGCATGACCAAGGTGGCTCACTGAATGAAGATATCAGTCTTGATCAAGCTTGAGCTTTGACAAGCTTGTCACTCGGTGAGCTAATCTTGTGGTGAAGTCTTTCACGTGTTAAATGGAGTGTCTGAATCAAGAAGAATCAGTCTTGTCAAGAGTGCAATTGAAAAATCAAGTGTCAAAGTGAGGTCAAAGCTCATGTACATAGAAATATGGTTTCATGGCTACATCACAGAAAATGGTAAAGGCTCGAGTTGGGCAAATGTATTAGTTAGAGCACGAACATATGACATGAGTCTAAGAATGAAGCTACCAAGTGGAGCTCTCTACTCGAGCGCACGGTGTGGTAGTCAATAGCGAGCATAGAGGGTTCATATTTGAATCAAAGCGAACGAGTAGGTGGATTGTCAAGTGCATCAGATGGTGAATTCACCACAGGCAAGCCATCTATATAAGCCTGAGACAAGTTTAACATCAAAAAGGAGTTCGGATCGGGCATGAAATCTCGCATGAAGGATTCAGGCTAAGAGTTCAAGCCATTTTAGGCTGAGTGAAGGAGCTCGGCTTGGAATGAGTTTGTGGGAACCAAGTCGATTGAATAGCTCGAGCAAGGCAACGTTGCTCAATGAATTCATGGGGAAGATTAACTTTGTTTCACGAAAGGCAATCGGAATGCATAAATGCCTCAAGCTCAAGGGAAGAGCTTGATAAGCTAAATCAAGTTGCTGATAGCTCACCATTCGAAGGAAGCTCAATGTAACAAAAGCTCAATGTGAATGCATAGGATGAAGGAAAGAGTTGGTGCATTCGAAGGGGGTTCAAAGAACTCGATTGCCAGTGCAAGCTCAGTGAGTTCAGTGTGGGGTTCAAAATCAAGTGAACTCATCGAGTTGGGCTATGTGCAGACTCTATCCACATGGACCCCCCTCCTCTTCAAGTCAAACGGGTCAATAGGGGGTCCCAGACATTATGTTAATTAATTTAATATTTTAAATAAAATATTTTAATAATAATATTTATTATTATTATTTAAATATTTTATTTAAATATTCTTTTAATTAATTGAGAAGACTAGGTCATCAGGTAATTAATGACCCATGATGGAACCTTCTCAGGTGATTCAACTAACTGTGATAAATACATCATGGGCCTTCAATTTAGGAATGTAATTATGACCTTTCCTCTTCTTTCTCACATATTCTTCTATAAATGTAAGTTGGAAGCTCATTTCAAAGGGTTCCAACAGTTCAGACAAGTTGGACAGTTAGATATCTTAGGCGAGTGTATGCTTTTCAAGAGTCCTCTCTCTTCTGCAAGTTGTCCTTGTGTGTTGAGAGAACTTTCAAGCTTCCTCTTCAAGACTGTAATGGCAACTATTGCCTCTTCTGAATGTATGATGCATTGTGCATGTTATTGAAGCAATAAAAGTGTGTGTTTTGTGACTAATCTTGGTCCTTTCATCCTTTTGTGCTTCTTTGTGCCTTTCTCGTACTTGCAGGTACACTGTGCAAGTTTAAGTTTCTATTGTAGGTTCTTGGAGTTCTGTGCTTATCGAGTGGTGGAGTATTGCATGCAGTTGAGTTGTGGTGTCTATTCACCCTTCTTGAGTTCATCCTTCTTCACTGGGAAACTGGTATATTTCTCGGTCTGATAAAGTTTAACAAAGGGAACGCATGTCTCTTAGTTTGTGGTATCATGTACCCTCTCTAAGTTGCAGTAGGTGAAGTTGACCTGTGGTGCACACACCCTCTTCAAATTAACCCTTCCTGAGTTTAGAAACACCCTTTATTTGGTGCATCACCATCCCTAGTATAGTTTCATTTCTGTAAATCTCTTTCCCTAAAACCCCATGAAGATGTTAGCATAGGACTAGATAATCATTTTTGTTACACTAGGAGTAGTACAACACTTAGTTTAGGAAGAGGAATCTGGCCTTCTCCGGAGGTTCACTTCGAGCCCAAGTCCCACAGCTTGAGAGGTGATCCCATGTGTCCCAATCACACCAAACATCCTATTCACATCCTGGCCATTCGGAGGGTGTAGTGATTTGGCGAAAACAGTTTTTGGCACTGCCCGGTGGGATAGAGTTGGTACTTCTCTTCTCACTTACACAAGTCAAAGTACCTGGTGACTCTATATCTCTGGATTCCAAATCTCAGTGCGGTAACTTATGCGAAGAATTCATACAAGAGCTTCTTCAAAGAAAGGAAATTATCAGCATATCAAACTTTCCTTGTCTCCTCCAAAGAGAAGAAGAAGAGGCATTTCCACATCCCCAGTTACAGATTTACCTAGTAGGGGTCATTCGAATCCTCCTTACGGAAGGTTTCCTCCACCCAGGAACAATCAACCTTTCATTGCTATGGTGAGGAACCAAGTTTTTCCCCCTTTCAATGCAAGCAGTCCTCTTATGTTGGCTCAACATGACCCGATACCTGTTGTGGCACTCAAAAGTTTACCCTTCTACATGGGGGAAACTCACGTTACTCCAGTGGAGCATATCTTTGATGTAGCCAGCATCTGTGCAGTACATAATATCATAGAAGACAACGTTGCAGTTAGACTTCTTGCTACCTCTTTCAAGGGAAAATCACTTCAATGGTTTCGCGGGTTAGGTGTTGGCACTATAACCACTTGGGATGAGTTGGGAGAAAAGCTATGTAAACAGTTCGAAGACAAAAGTGATCACCTATCACTTTTGGAACAACTCACTACCATGAAGAGAGCTTCCCAAGAATACATGAGTGATTTCAACTTCCAATTCCACAGGACTTGGAATAGGATTCCGGCGCTTGTAAAGCCTTCTGCACATAATGCATTCTTGTACTATTTGCGAGCCTTGAATAGTGATGTAGCAGTTATGATCCAGTCCATGGGAGGGACTACACTTCCTGATGCTTACGAAGTTGCCATAAGTGTAGAGAATTCTTTGATTCAGGCTGGAAAGATAGCTCCATGACCACCAATGCCCTTTTCTCTAGATCTTACGAATCATCAGCCTATCATTGCTCCTATTCCAGTAGACTCCAAGCAACCATCTCAATCTTCCCCTGCCTCTTCAAATGACCTATTTGAAGTCAAGTCACTACTGCAAAATTTTGGAAATGAGCTCGTTGCACTCAAAAGGCAACAGTTTCAATACAATCGTCTGTATCAGCCACAAAATCAGCAGTATCAGGCTAACCGTCCTCCTTTTCAAGGAAACAATCAGCCTCAAAATCAAACTACAAGTCAAGTTGCAAATGTTAGGCCCTTGAACTTTCGGAACCCTCTTGTAGCTAGCTCATCTAGAGCTATAGTACCTATTCAGAATAATCTAGTTCAAGACTACGAATGGTGTTATCCTTGCTCTCAACCTCACAATAAAAATCTTTTTCCCAATGGGGTTCTTAGCCAGGCCCTTATGGTTCAAAGTGTATCTACCCCTTCAGAGTTAACAAAAAATTCATCCATGACAAGAAGCAACAGATCAACCGCAGGAACCTGAAGAATCCACTTTGCTAAACTGGCAAGCAGAAGATTTTTGTGGGTTGAATACAGATTCTTCATCAGTGGCAGCAAACACTCATTCCAAAAAGAGAGAAATGGAGCCTCAACCTCCCAAAGCTGATCTAGCATCCACTTCTCAACCTAGGTTACAAATGGCAGTTGATAAAAATGCAGGAAAGAAATCACCAGAAACACCGGCTAGCCATGCCGCAGGGAAAGATGGTTCTCCAGGCATCACGGTACCCAAAAAACATTTTCCAAAGGAGGACCCCAATGCCCAAAAAAGTTTCATCAAAGTAGGAGCGATTCCCTTCAGCATAGTAGAACAAATGAAGAAAACCAATCTGAGCATTACCATGTGGGATGCACTCTCGATCCCTTCCCAAAGAAACCTATTGTGAGAAGCTCTGAACAATTTTGGTACAACCAGCGGATCACCAGGCCATGGAGTGACAACTGCTACAAGTTTGTGTCAACCGGAAGGGAAAATTATTCCTATGACAAAAAAACCACTGCCATTCTACATTTCCCTGATCATTGGCGACCACCTGGTACATAATTGCATGATCGATTCTGGTGCCAGTAGCTTTGTCATGCCTAAACAAATTACAGATGTACTAGGCATACAATATGCGCCAGTTGCAAGAGGGGTTGTTCAGCTAGATGGCACAGCTGTTAAGACTATTGGGGTTATCAAAGGACTTCAACTTACCATCCATGCATGCCCAAGTTTTTCATTCACCCAAGACATATCGGTCATTGATCTCCCTCCCCTCTTTGCCATCTGCCTATCACGGGATTTCACCACCAAGATGGGTGGTTACCTATCAGCCGATTGGTCGCATATGATTCTCAGGACTCGATACAGAACCAAAGTAACTATAAGGGCAGAACCAATCTGCCATAATCATGTAGAACCCTACACTGCTAGTCCCATAAATGGAAATTACACCATCGGCGATCCAGAAGAGGAAGATGCCGATCATGAACCAACCACCCTTGTTGAAGAAGTCCCTGATACTTTGCTAGATGAAGTAAGTAGAGATCATCAGTACGATCCCTACGCTGATGTATTGGTAGAAGAAGAAGCTGGATTGCTGGTCTTGGAAGAAATAGGATTAGGTACTTACTGTATCCATGAAGAAGATACGATCATACCACAACTTGTCAAAACACCAAGTGATTCTAAAGGACTGTGGCAATTGTTCTTCGATGGCTCAAGAAGTAAGAATGGATCTGGTGCTGGTGTTATGTTAATTTCTCTAGAGGGAGATAAGTACTTCTCATCTTTCTGGTTGCAGTTCAGTTGCACTAATAATGTTGCTGAATACGAGGCTCTTGTGCAAGGAATTCAGCTAGCCCAAAGGAAGGGAATCAAGGCCTTGACTATTTTTGGAGACAGTGAGTTAGTTGTTCATCAAGTTTTGGCACGTAGTGCATCCAAAAATGATCTTTTAAGATCATACAAGAATCGAGTCTAGAACCTGATTGAAGATTTCAAAGCTTTTGGGATCCATGCAGTTCCTAGAGATCAAAATCAAGATGCGGATAGGCTTGCTACAATTGGTTCACAATACAACATACCAGTTGATATCATGAAAGAAGGGCAGCAATTTTTTAAAATGGTGGTTCAACTGGTAGTCCCTGATAATGTGAGTAGTTGGCAAGTGTTCGATAGTGACAACCAAATTTTCCTCTTCCTACAAGAAGAGGCAGAGTTTGCTGCAAAAAATCAAGATAAGTTACAGGAGTCATATGGTGAGAAAATTATCCAATTGAAAAGCAACAAGTTACCAAAAGGTTTAGTCACTTTGGAATCCATTTTCAATTCAGATGACCAAGCCAAAAGACAAATCCCTAACATGGTGGTCAAAGAAGAATATTTTGAGGAAGTCGAAGTATCAAATGCAAAGTTTCTTAAGATCAGAAAAGTGTGTACTTTGAAGAGAAAGAATCTTTCATCAAAATTTTTCAAGAGTATCATGACATCTTTGCATGGAGCTATAAAGATCTATGTGGTTTTGATCTAGGTCTAGGACAACATACCATCGAACTGGATCCTAATGCTAAGCCAGTTCGTCAGAAACAGAGACCAATTAATCCCAAAATTGAGCCACTAATGAGAAAGGAGCTAACCAAGCTCATCGAGGCCTATATAATTTTTCCCATCAAGCATTCCTCATGGGTAGCCAATTTGGTGCCCATGAGGAAGAAGAACAGAGAGATCTGGTTATGCATAGATTTCAGGGATTTGAATCGTGCGTCATTAAAAGACCATTATCCTCTTCCATCGATGGAGTAGATCCTTAAAACGGTGGCTAGGAGCTCAAAGATTTTCTTTTCTCAATGGATATTTAGGTTACAATCAAATCCTAGTCCAAGAATCCGACCAATTCAAAATGGCTTTCACTACCAAGTGGGGCACGTATGCCTACAATAAAATGCCATTCAGATTGTCCAATGTCGGGGCTACTTTCCAAAGAGCCATGGACATGGCATTTAAGGGACTAATCAATGATATTATTTTGGTTTACCTTGATGATATAACTATATACTCTAAGCATGCAGAAGATCACATCACGCATCTAAGGAAATTTTTCTGAAGGTGTAGGGAATTTGGGGTTTCACTTAACCCCAAGAAATGTATTTTCGTAGTGCACAAGGGAAAATTGTTGGGGCATGTTGTTTTAGTGGAAGGATTATCAATCGATCCAGCCAGGATTCATTCGATTATGTCCTTATCTCTCCCAAGTCACAGGAAGGGCCTCCAGAGTTTTTTGGGAACCATAAATTTTGTGCGAAGATTCATCCCTCAATTCGTGACATTGGCTAAACCACTGACAGCCATGCTGAAGAAAAACATGCCATTCTCATGGACAAAGGAAGGATGAGAAATCTTTGAAGCCATCAAAACAGCCATTTCTCAAGATCCCACACTGGTGAACCCCAGGTTTGACAAAGATTTTATCCTTTATGCTTTTGTAGGTCAAGAGAGCATTTCAGGGATCCTCACCCAACAAAACAACAACCTGATGGAGCAACCAATTTCTTTCTTTAGTCAATCCCTCAAAGACTACAAGTTCAAATACTCATTCATTGAAAAGCAATTCTTTATGTTTATTCAAGATTTGAAGAAATTCAAGCACATGTTGTCTAACAACAAGATTCATCTGATGGTGTCTCATCCAGGTGTCAACGAGTTTTTGTTGAACAAAGAAATGAACGAAAAATGTGTTGGATGGATCATGAAGGTAATGGAGTATGACGTGCACATCAAAGTCACTAAACTTGTTAGAGGTAAGGATTTGTGTCAACAACTTTCTACAGACATGGAATCAAAAGCTAATGAGGATGTGACACTCCTAAATATTGATGAGGATGTTGATCAAGCTGACTAGTTATCCAAAATGAATAATTTCCTCTTCTCAAGAGCATATCCTGGACAAACATGGATAAAAACCAAAGACAAACTTTCCATCTTTAGTCTATCCCATATGTTTTGGTAGATAGCATTATCTTTCAAAAATATTTGAACGGTGTTCTCCTTCAATGCGTAGGACCAGAATAGGTCAATAAGATACTAGAAGAGTTTCATAATGGCCTATCTGGAGGACATTATTTCGCACGAACAACAGCTATCAAGATCATGTGAGGAAGCTACTATTGGCCAGATTTATTCAAGGATGCCCATCTTTGGGTAAGGAAATGTAAGGAATGTTCCTTTTTCACAGGTAAGTAGAAGTTGACAGCTCTTCCATTGCATCCAATTCAAGTGGATCAACCCTTTGTTCAATGGGGATTAGACTTCATCAGAATGATTAATCCTCCATCCAGTGATGGACATAAGTGGGTCCTTACTGCAACAGACTATTTTAATCGATGGACAGAGGTGGTAGCATTAAAAGATAGCAATGAAAAGGTAGTTCTGGATTTTTTGAGGGTATAATGACGAGGTTCGGTGTTCCATTTATAGTAATTTCAGACAATGCGCTGGATTTTCTTGGTATGAAATTGAGTGAATGGGCTGTTAAACATGGGGTATACCTAAAAAATTCATCCAATTATTATCCGTAAGGAAACAGTTTGGCTGAGTCTAGCAACAAAAACCTCATAAGGATTATTAAGCGCACAATGGAGACTAATAAGAGGACTTGGCATACATAGCTTAAGACCGCCTTATGGGCAGATCGGATCACACCTAAAAGGGACATCAGAAATCCTCCTTTCATTCTTGTATATGGAAGAGAGGTAAAAATCCCATTCTCATTGGAGTTACCTTCTTTGGAGTTAGCTCATCAACTCTAAGTTATAGAGAGTGATCCTCTGACAGTAAGGTTTGGTGAACTCATGGAGTTAGAGGAAGTATGAGACAAGGCTATGAAAACTTTGGAGCAGCATCAGGCTCAAGTTAAGAAATATTTTCACAAGAAGGCATTCGACAGGTGTTTTCAAGAGGGATATTTAGTTCTCAAATGGGATGAAGACAGGGCCAAACTAGGTAGGCATGCCAAGTATGTTGCTCTCTGGAGTGGGCCATACATCATCACAAGTTGCAAAGAGGCAAATTCATTTCATCTATCTAGGCTCAATGGAGAAGAATTACCCATTCATGTGAATGGGATACATCTCAAAGATTTTTTTTAGAAGCGTTCCACCCCTGTATAGTTAAATTAGGTGTTTTCCTCCAAGTTCTTATGCACATTGTTGTGTGTTGTTGTTTTGCTTTCCTTGTTGTTGTGTTTTGTGTTTTTCTACACATTGTTTCATCATTGGAAGGTGTCAAGGAGAAGAAAGGTTCAAGGTTTCCATAAGATTTTCAAAATCTAATTCATTCAAAATTTTACAGTGTTCCATAGATGTCAAGCATTCAATAGATTCAGTATACTTCATGCTTAGCATTCCAGGGAGGTCCAGGATATTGACAATGCTCAAGGAGATTCCAGGATGTGTCAAATAAAATCATACTACTTTTAGGATTCCAACACAGACTCCATGCCCAATGGATGACTTAAGGCTACTAGAATCATGCTTAGTGGGCAATCATCCCTGAGAGGTCACCAAAAATTTTATCCAATTTTGCACACATGGCAAGATTGGACAACGGGGTCCTATCACGTTCAAAATGAAATAATAGTCCTAGAAACCCACCTCTGGTTATTATCGAGATACAATAATTAAAAATAATTCCTAAATTACATATGAAGAGATCACCTAACATTGAAAGGAACCCAGTTGATCTCAATTTAGTGAAGAGTTTGGGGTCGAGTTGATAGAGAACCCGGTGTCAAATTGATAGTCATGTTGGAAATCATCTCAGTAGATTCTCTTAGTTGTCAGAGCTCGGTGAGATCTTGTTAATGCAAAATATAGCTAGTTGAAAATTGACGAATGAAGGGAACTCTATAAGGATCTCAGTAGATATCGATGCAAAAATATGTGAAGTTCGAGTCAGGGAAATCTAAGTTAACATGAGGCCAGGTCTAATACATTAGACAGTGCTCGACCAACCACTTGGGAGAATTATCTTGTTTGACCGAGATGATATGAGATTATGCAGATATGATGATGAGGTCATCTGGTAGTGTTTGAATGAAAAAATGTTTGCAACCAAGCAACCAAATACATCTCAATCAAAATCTCGTAGCACTCTATGGAGAGGGTCACTTGAAGGAAGTAATACATGTTCTTCTTACAACACACCCTCCGTCTGTAAATTATTCAACATATCTTCATCAACTACAGGCTTGCATTGCTAAGAAAGCCCTTGCGGAGGGCAAGAAAATCCACTCTCACATCAATAACAGGGGACACACTTTTGGAAGAAGCACACGTACTACCAAATAAACTTATCTACATGTATGAAAAGTGTGGAAGTTTGACGGATGCTCACAAAGTCTTTGACGACATGAATGAACCAGATCTCTTCTCTTGGAATATGATAATTATAGCTTACATAAGGCATGGACATCCTATACAGGCATTTAAACTGTTTCAAAAAATGCAACGGACACTTGACCACTGCGATCACCTGAACATTCATGTATAGCTTGGCAAATAGAAAATAATCGATCATTTGAGGATGGAGCTCAGACGTTTTAGCATTGGCTCACTCAGTTGAGCCGGATAAGGTCATGAGCATTCAAAGTTTTTGTTTGGCTCGATTGCAAGTCGAGAAGGAAAAGTTGGGGTTCAAATCCATGCTAAGGCATTGGCTTGGGATAATTTCATCCCTTCTATCAGGTTGGACTTTGACGATGGCAAGCCATTGTAAGATCCCCGCATGAGAAATATTTCAGTATATTGCCAAGGTCAGAAATTTTATGATGGCAAGCCAAGTCGGTATTTCTGCACATAGGATATCTTCATCCAAATTTCCATGGTGGAAAATTTGTAGTGGAAAGACAACACAAGGTTTCCATGTAAAGGGGGCCCTGAGTCTCATCTTTCCAAGGACGTGGAAATTTGAGAAAGCATCACCAAGCGGGTATAACCGCTTGACAAGCAAAGGGAAAAGCTCCACAAACCAACATACCACGTTAAGGCTGAGAAATTTGTAGGTCATAGAGTTACTTTCCAAATTAATAGGACAGTTATGTATTGGAGTGGGTCATGGGGAAAACAATGCGACGTAATACCAATTTCAGAGGAGGTAATACCAAGCTCATCAATTCGAAGCATGGCGGAAGAATAGGAGGTGGACCGAGTTTCTCACTGACAAGAATCTCAAGGCATCATAGCGGTAACAATGTAACAAGCTCTTCTTACTAATGATCAAACTGTCGCATGAGTGAAACGACCCATCGTTGGAGAAGTGTTGCATAGGAGTTTAGGTGAGTGAACCATCTAATGTATGGAAGGTGAAACTCGTAGTAAAGGGATTTGCTCAGTTTTGAGCTTAAATACATGTGCCAACAGTAATGAGTTGTTAAAACCACGATGAGATATCATCTGGTTGACAACATTTAACTAGGAAGCAGGCATGTTCCAGTATAGTAGAAGCCTTTTTGAGCACTTCCAACAAGCAAGTTGTCCAACTATATTGTTATCTGTTCAGTATCGAATGCATCCTCAAATTCAGGATTTTCCTTCAAGATATTTTTATCAAAATTGATTAAGTGACAGTGAGAGTGTTACCTGGAGACCTGAAGAAATTTATTACAAAAATTCTCTATTGAGACCTTACTTGTTTTATGATGTAACTCATGGAAGTGAATCTCATAGAGGTGGATCTATTTCATATCAGAATATTCATGAACCAAAATTTTCTTTTCAATTATGAGCATCTTCAACAAGTCACTAAGTTGGCAGGCATAAAGGTTTTTGTTGGAATTATCACACCTTACAAGCTACAGCTGAAATGTTTTCACTGAGAGTTTGATGTTTTCCTCAAATTTGATGAAGGAAAATGTTTATTTATCAATACGGTAGATGCCTTTCAGGTCCAGGAGTGTGATGTAATCATTATGTATTGTTTCCAAACTTTAAATCATGGGGTTGGATTTGTAGCTGATGTTCGCTGCATGAATGTCGCACTAACACGAGCTCGTTTTGTTGGATGAAGAGCTCAGTGACTTTGTGGGGAAGTTAACATATGTTTCACGAAAGGAAATACGGAATGCATAAATGGCCTTGAGTTAGCAAAGGGAAATGATAATAATCAAGTTTCATAGCTCACCATTCGAAGGACTCAATGCAAAAGAGCTCGATTGCCAAGGTACTGACAAAAGTTTCATATGGAATTCGCTGAGTCAAAAATTTTACGATACTAAGGATCTCATCAGCAAAAGGACTTGAGAGCTCACCAAAACATGTTTGTTTTAGTTCACCTTGCATGGAGTGTAGAGGAACAGATGAGATGTTCTGTAGTAACACTGAAACGATGAGGCTTAGGAGAAATTGGCAGTCATAGCAAGTCGAATGGAGGCAGGCTTATCTTGCTTTAAGAGTTTAGTAGGTGGATAGCCTATTCTGAATCAAGAAGAATCATGACCTAGCCACGCTGAATGAAGATATCATTGAGGAATTGACAAGAAAACTAATCTTGTGGTGAAGTATTCATGGATTAAATGCCAAGCCTGAATCAAGAAGAATCATTGCAGAGCTAATAAAAAAAAAGTGTGCAAGTGAGGTTAAAGAATTTATAGATAATGGTTTCCATGGATACATCACAGAAAACGGTAAAGGCCCGAGAATAAATATGCTAGTTGAGCACACAAATGTGTAAGGATAACTCTAAGAATGAAGGCAATGGATCTCGATACTCGGCACACTGTGAGGTATCCATAACGAGCAAGAGGTTCAAATTGGAATGGCTCGAGGAACCGATCTAGGTGTCAAGTGCATCAGAGGAAAGAATTCACCTCATAAGCCATCTGCATAAGCCTGAGACCTGGTTTACGTGAAAAATGAGTTCGGGAGAAAGCTCGCATGAAGGATTCAAATAACCAAGTTGAGCCATTCGCCATTCACCAAGTGAATCAGTCGGGAAATGCTTGGATGGGAACCAAGTCAAGTGAATAGCTCGAGCATGCAACTGATCAATAATTCATTCTGATTAACTTTGTTTATTTCATCAATCATTAATGCCAAACTCAAAATTCAAAGAGAGCTCAACAAGCTAAACTCGTGCTGAGTCACTAGTCAATAGAGATGCAAGCTCGGTTGTCAAGGAAATAAGTGACTTAGGATGAGCCGGCTTGCAATTCGAGTGATTCGATGATGAGCATTAAGAGAGGTGAGAAAAGCTCAATGCAGATTGGGAGCTCGGTGAGTTCGGTATGTTGCTCGGAACTCGTCGAGTTGGGCTATGTGCAAACTCTATCCACATGGACCCCCTTCCTCTTCAAGTCAAACGGGTCAACGGGGGGTCTCGACATTATGTTAATTAATTTAATCTTAACTAAAAAAATTTAATAATAATATTTATTATTATTATTTAAATATTTAATTTAAATATTCTTTTAATTAATTGAGAAGACTAGGTCATCAGGTAATTAATGACCCATGATGGAACCTTCTTAGGTGATTCAAATAACTATGATAAATACATTATGGGCCTTCAATTTAGGAATGTAATTATGAACTTTCCTCTTCTTTCATACATATTCTTCTATAAATGTAAGTTGGAAGCTCATTTCAAAGGGTTCCAATAGTTCAGACAAGTTGGACAGTTAGATATCTTAGGCGAGTGTATGCTTTTCAAGATTCCTCTCTCTTCTGCAAGTTGTCCTTGTGTGTTGAGAGAACTTTAAAGCTTCCTCTTCGAGACTGCAATGGTAACTATTGCCTCTTCTAAATGTATGATGCATTGTGCATGTTATTGAAGCAATAAAAGTGTGTGTTTTGTGACTAATCTTGGTCCTTTCATCCTTCTATGATTCTTTGTGCCTTTCTCGTACTTACAAGTACATTGTGCAAGTTTAAGTTTCTATTACAGGTTCTTGGAGTTCTGTTCTTATCGAGTGGTTGAGTATTGCATGTAGTTGAGTTGTGGTGTCTGTTCACCCTTTTTAAGTTCATCCTTCTTCACTGGGAAATTTATATATTTCTCGGTCTAATAAATTTTAACAAAGGGAACACATGTCTCTTATTTTGTGGTATCCTGTAACCTCTCTAAGTTATAGTAGGTGATGTTGACCTTTGGTGCAAACACGCTCTTCAAATTAACCCTTCCTGAGTCTGGAAACACTCTTTATTTGGTGCATCACCACCCCTAGTATAGTTTCATTTCTGTAAATCTCTTTCCCTAAAACCCCATGAAGATGTTAGCATAGGACTAGATAATCATTTTTGTTACACTAGGAGTAGTACAACACTTAGTTGAGGAAGAGGAAGCCAACCTTCTTCGGAGGTTCACTTCGAGCCCAAGTCCCATAGCTTGAGAGGTGATCCCATGTGTCCTAATCACATCGAACGTCCTATTCACATCATGGCCATTTGGAGGGTGCAGTGATTTGGCGACAATAGTTTTTTGATACGTTGAAAAACACATTATGTTTTTCAGCAATATGAAAAACGTAATTTGGTTTATAACAAGGTGACACCCACGATGCACTTCCTCCTTGTTGTAATAATGCAATCTACATCAAGTAATTATAAGGTGGAGAAGAGTTACTTTTTAAAAAGGTGTTGAAAAATAAAGTGTGTTTTTCGACACGATGCTTTTCCTCCTTTTTGTAATGATTGAAGCCACATCAAATAATTATCAAGTGCAAAATATTTGGTTTTTTTCAAAGTGATGAGAAATAAAGTGTGTTTTAAAACACGTTAAAAAACACACTATGTTTTTTTAGCAATATGAAAAATGCAATTCGGTTCTAAACAAGGTGTAAACCACGATGGTTTTCCTCGTTGTAATGATTGAATCCACATCAAGTAATTATAAGGTGGAAAAGATATTTGTTTTTTTTCAAAGTGATAAGAAATAAAGTTTGTTTTAAGACATGTTGAAACACAATGTGGTTTTTAGCAATATGAAAAATGCAATTCGGTTTTGAACAAGGTGAAAACCACAATGATTATTCTCTTTGTTGTAATGATTGAATACACATCAAATAATTATCAAGTGGGAGTGAGTTGGATATTTTGAAAGTGACGAGAAATAAAGTGTGTTTTTAGACACGTTGAAAAACATAGTATTTTTTTCAACAATTTGAAAAATGCAATTCGGTTTGTAACAAGGTGCAAACCATGATGTTTTCCCTCCTTTTTGTAATGATTAAAGCCATATAGAGTAATTATAAGGTGGAAAAAATTGGTTTTTTTCAAAGTGATGAGAAATAAAGTATGTTTTAAGACACATTGAAAAACACATTGTGTTTTTCAGCAATATGAAAAATGCAATTCAGTTCTGAACAAGGTGCAAACCATGATGATTTTACTCCTTATTTTAATTATTGAATCCACATCATGTAATTATTATATGGTCAAGAGTTATTGTTTTTGAAAGTGATGAGAAATAAAGTGTGTTTTTCGACACGTTGAAAAACACACTGTGTTTTTCAACAATTTGAAAAATACAATTCGGTTTATAACAAGGTGCAAACCACGATGTTTTTCATCCTTGTTGTAATGATTGAAGCCACGTCAAGTAATTATCAGGTGGAAAAGATTTGTTTTTTTTTAAGTTATGAGAAATAAAGTATGTTTTAAGAAATACTGAAAAACACACTGTGCTTTTCAGCCATATGAAAAACATAATTCGGTTCTAAATAAGGTGTAAACCACAATGTTTTTCCTCCTTTTGTAATGATTGAAGCCACATTAACTAATTATCAGGATGAAAATATTTGGTTTTTTTCAAAGTGATGATAAATAAAGTGTGTTTTTAGACACACTTAAAAACACACTATGTTTTTCAGCAATATGAAAAACATAATTTGGTTCTAAACAAGGTGCAAACCACGATGTTTTTCCTCCTTTTTTTAATGATTGAATCCATATCAATTAATTATCAGGTGGGAAATAGTTGGTTTTTTCGAAAGTGATAAGAAATAAAGTGTGTTTTTGACACGTTGAAAAAAAAAAGTGTTTTTCAACACTTTGAAAAATGCAGTTCGATTTATAATAAGGTGCAAGCCACGATGATTTTCCTCCTTATTGTAATGATTAAAGCCACATAAAGTAATTATTAGGTGGAAAATATTTGGTTTTTTTCAAAGTGATGAGACATAAAGTGTGTTTTAAGACACATTAAAAAACACACTATGTTTTTTAACAATATGAAAACTGCAATTCAGTTTTGAACAAGGTATAAACCACGATACTTTTCCTCCTTGTTATAATGATTGAATCCAAATAAAGTAATTATAAAGAGGGAAAGAGTTTGTTTTTTTGAAAGTGATGATAAATTAAGTGCGTTTTTTGACACGTTGAAAAACACACTATGTTTTTCAACAATATGAAAAACACATTTCAGTACTGAACAAGCTATAAACAACAATGCTTTTTCTCATTTTAGTAATGATTGAATCCATATAAAGTAATTATCAGGTGGTTAAGATTTGGTTTTGTTATTGCCAAATCACTGTACCCCCCGAATGGCCTGAAGGTGAACACGACATTCAATATGATTTGGTAACATGGGATCACATCTCAAGCTATGGGACTTGGGCTCGAGGTGAACCTTCAAAGAAGGGAAGATTCCTCTTCCTAAACTAATCACTACACTACTCTTAATTTTTAATAAAAAAATCTACATAAACCTATACTACATTTCAAGGGGATTAAGGAGAGATATTTGCAAGAAATAAAACCTAAATTTGAAGCGGTGATGCACCAAGAAAGGGTTTTTCTTGAAAAAATTATGGCTCACCAATGAAGAAAGATGAACATGGGAAGAATTAATGTGCGCTAAAATCCCAACTGCATACAATACTCCATTCCAAAATAAGTACAATAACCTCAAAAACTTGTAAAGGAAACATTGGTTGCACAATTCACCTACAAACATGAGAGAGGAAAATAAAAGGAACAAGATTATTTAAGGACATGTAATTGATCACAAAACATTATTTCCATTACTTCAAGAATTTTAACAGTGCACCATTATAGTAGGGAAAGGCATATGCTTCCATTACAATTTTGAGAAGAAAGGCTTGAAAGCCTACAAATTCACAACAGCTCAACTGTTTAAGAAAGGGGAAGATTGGAGGAATGTCTAACATTTTTTTTGGAATAAGCACCCCTTTAAATTTTATAGAAAATTTTGAGTTGTTGAGAGAAAGAAGGAAAAATACCCAAAAACTAGGTAATTCTGTAGTAGAACAGGTCAACCATGTTTTCCTCATTAATTGCAATTCTACCTTTTGAGGCACTATTCTTGGAATGAAGAAATATTGCCATTTTGGAAAACCAAATCTCTAAAAATCCATTTTCTAATGATTCCACTACATTTCTCTCATTTTCCCAATTACATCAACTATAATTTTGTGAAAAATGGGCAACCGGGAAGGAAGTTATGGCTTGTTGAGCAAAAGTCACTTTTTGAGTATCCTAGAAATTGCTTAGCCAACTCTCTGATAAGGTCTCATGAACAATTCAAATTCCTTCATAAAATGATTAAAATTAACATTTTAAACAAATTTACTGAAAGCACCTCGTGTCTTTAGTGGGAACCTCTTGAAAATTGTATTTAGGGGCTCAATGTGATGGTTTTAGAAAATGGCCGCTAGCTAGCTCGCCGAGCTGGCTGACGAGCTTGCCTTTTACATTGTTTGGTGGGAATTTAGTTATTGCACTACCAAGTTCAAAAATTATTTCACCTCCATCTATCTAATTTCATTAAACATTCCCCACTTTGTAATCTTTGATTGAGCCTATTGCATTGGATTTTACATTGACTAACATTTGTTGATACCTCACAACTTCAACATTATTCTTACCGGAGACCATGGCTGATACTTACATTATCGGAAAATTCAACACTAGGTTGAATCGCCCATCCGGTGAGTACTTAAATCAACAATACTGCTACAAAGCTTCGAGAAGTTACACATTTACATTGAATACCGACTTGCACTCCACCAACTATCTCAGAAATCACTGAGATACAACCTCACAATGGCACATGTGATTTGTAAACTGAATCCCGAATGACTTGCCATGTAAACATTGACTCAAAATAACTCCGAAACAATATTCACACAAAACCCAAAATTAAAACACCTCTGAAACTCAAAAATCCAAAAATCTGAATTTCAGAGTTTCAGACTTCGGGTTCTTCTTCACATTTATGTTAACTCATCAGAATGAGTTACGAATTAAAAATAGTCAAAATCCCAAAAGGTTATGTCCGAAACAAACTCTAAAATATCTTCTGCATGGTTTTGTTGATTTGTCTCCATATTGGAAAATACCTCTTCACTATGCCCGAGTCGTCCTTGAATGCTTCAACTTCGTTTGTGTAACATCTCAATGATTCATATGTGGCGTCATCCACTTCTACCTCAACAACTTATTCTATACTAAGCTACCTGTAATGTTCTCCATCCTTCATCACTTCATTCCAACTCTGCACACAACTCGATCTGGACTCTTCACATCTCCAAGACTTTCCATACACCTAGTCATTCAGTCATTGACACTATTCATGCCCATTTCATAGTGTGCCTTTCTAAGATTGCCGACCTATCGAATGAGTTGGCTTTGCATTCTATGCTAACTACTCACCTTCAAACTCACTGCCATGGCTTGTTATAATGTCAATCGATTTGTTCTTCCCCTAAGCTCACTTTGTCTGAATCAACCTATGCCATTTCCACATCCATGTCATGGCTTTGCACATAACTCGAGTTATTTTCCACTATGACTCGACTAGTTCTAATTGGCTTGGCCATTTTACTCCGATCCCTTATAGAAACATGAGCTTTGTGTTCGAGTTTCCTTCACCTCTTTGGATTTGGCTTCAATGAGTCTTTGTATCACAAATGTCGAGTTCAACTGAGCTCCCTCAACATTCCAACCTCCTATCTGTAGCCTATGCCATGTTACAAGTTCCTAACTCAGGAATCCAGTCCCATGGGATCGATCTCAACTCTTCCCTACACTATAGCTCAACTCGTTCATCAAAAAAATTCATAAAACCACCCCGTCAAGGTCCAAGCCCCAAATTTCTTTGTGCATTCTTGTACCATGTGCTAATCTCTTCCATTTATTCATGTCATACTCACAACTTAGACCAATCCTGGTTCCACATCTCACTTGAGGCTCTCACTCAATACCTATCCACATCTTTCCCAAGCTCAAGCTCTAGCTCAATGACATGCCCTTCTTTCAATTGTATAGCAGATATCTGTCGAATACTTGACCAAATGACTCAGTCTTCCTACTTAGGCTCCCTTGTTAATGATTCTGAGTTGTTTCATATACCCTTTGCGAGCTCAATGTGAGATCTCAATCTGTTCCTGTCACCAAGTTCCACCATCCTTCGAATGGTTTAGGTCCACCTATGCCCAGTTCTCTGAGATTAACCATCACAAATCTACTATTACTAAATCGATTAGATGAGCTCCCTCATGAATTCCTTGTCGCTTGAACTGACATCAAACCCATTATTTACGTGACTCCATTTGAAGCCCTTCACGAGTCGATTTTCACCTTATAAACACTATCAAGTTATTATCTCAATGCAACCCGATCTTCATTTCCTTTAATGCATACCTCGATCGATATGTCAACGATGAGGCCAAGACATATATCGATTTCCAAGCTCGAGCACTTGAGTCACGCTATCATAACCCCCGAGCCATTTCCTAAGCACCATTATCACTGCTAAGTCGAAATATCTCCAACTTGGTCATTCACTATTTGAATCTTAATGTAATCTTCCAAGTTATCCCCCCAATGCATCCTATCAACTCTTAAATCACCTTTAGCTCACCGAGCAGCTCGATGAGCTATTTCTATCTCAATGCCATGTTATTTCTTAAATCTGACCCTATCCTAATTTTTGATAGTCTATGTCTCTTTCTCGAAATCAGAGTGTTATGGAAACGTAAAAAAACATTTTAAACATAAATTATAAAATTTGATGATTACTTGTTCATGTTGAATGAATGGAGCCCGCTGAGGGCTAATTTTTTTCTCTGAGCAAACTTGAAAGTTAAGACCCGAAATAAAGAAGGATAGAACAAGATGAATCTGAAACCACCTGTGAGGAACAAAAAGGTTTGCTAAACTCTAAAATTTTGACTAGAAATGTCCTAGAATACCTCATGAAGGATATATTTAAGTTTCTTAGGAGGCATAATAGGCTCCCATTGTCTAATTCTGTCCAAGAGGGAAAATGATTGACAACATTTTTGGTGACCTCTCAGGGATGCTTGTTTGCTAAGCATGAGTCCAACAAGCCTGGTAGGATCCATTAGGCTAGTCACTGCTAAACCCAAAACTGATCCCAAACTCGAAGTAGACTATTTGACCTTATCCCAAAATCTAACGTTACTCAAACATGAAGCACATTGAAACCCATAACGGTCTGGAATGCACAACATACTACAGAAATTTGAATAAAACATCTCCTAGTTTTTGACATCATGAAAATCTATTAAAATTGAATTTTTCAGTTCTTCGATCTTCTGAAAATTCCACTTCATGACATTTTGTGCAACCTAAAAATGCATGCCAAAACTAAAAATCATACATGCTTCAAATGAAACATGCAAAGTGCTCTAAATACTTTTTTTTTTGAAAGAAAACCTATTCCTACTCTATGATAATTGGAGAGCACATGTGAGCTAAAGAGTAACACTCTGATTTTGTATGCTAACTTGGTGAATGTTTTACATACTGTTATAGCTCTTGAAATGAAAGCAAACATGTTAAGATATGTTTTGATCTTAAGAGAATGTGTTGCTAATTTGGATTCTTGCATACTGTGGCTTATTGCATGGACAGCAAATATTGTACTTGTATGTTTGCTGATGTGACGACAGATTGTCGTATAATTGCTTGCTCTTGTGCTGATTGACAGCATACCCTGAATCAATTCCATTGATTCAAGTATGCTGAGGTCCTCTTGTGTTTTCTATGTTAATTCACACTTGAACTGGACTAGGATTATTATAAGCGTGCAGCGTCTGATTACAGGTGTGAATAGCTAGCACGAAAATGCCAACGACAGGGGTTCGATTCTTGAACCCTGTACTGTCGAATTCGGGACCTCGTGGGGCGAGAAACGCCTGGACACGGGTGGCCTTGGCATGTAATCGGAAGGACGGAACGTCCTGCTCTGCGTTAACGTGGATGTTAGCAAGGGGCTGGAAGGAAGTTGTTAGTGTTAGTGGTTAGTGTGAATTAAACCTAAACTAACCCTAAGACCTAACATACATCCTACACTACTATCCTAGTGGATTTTTAAATTATAAAAAAAAAAGGGGAAAAATAAATCTAAATCCTAAAACCTAAGGTCTAACTAAGACCTAGGTCGAATGAACTATGTAACCTAAAACTAATCCTAAGCTAAAGGGGTACGCAGACCCTTGGGAAGAAAAGGATAAGGATGGATAGGAGGCATTCATTGGCATTTATGAACTGTCCCTTCGGGGACGGCGCCAGTTTTGGCGGGACAGGTAGGAGATAGAGGTATCCATTTGGAAGCTTGGCTAAATTCATTTGCATGGAAAAATTTGAAAATTGGAGACTTGCCAACCCAAGTGGAGGTGGCGTAGAAAATAAGGAAAAAGGGCGAGCCTTTATTGCATTAATGGTTCTTGGTCCTCGCGACCAGCTCGCCTTGGGAAGTGTATGAGGGAATTTTGATTTTCATTTTTTGTTGATTCGAGCTTTTGCAAAGTTGCTCTGCATTTGGTTTCTTGGTCTGGTTCAGTCGAACCAGCTCTTGCATTCGACATTTTCTTGGAAGTTTTGAGGCTGTTGATCAGCCAAGAAGAAGGAAGAAAGTGCTGGGAATATTGTGTTGCCGTTGTGGAAGAAAAACGCGGCAAAACGAAGCTTTCTTCGAGTTCTGGAAAAGAGATTACAGGCATGTTAAGCCCTTCTCTTTAAAATCTTTGCTTGATTTAAATGTTTCATTAAAACAACCCTGCTCTTGGGTTGGGATTGCTTGATTGTTTTTGAGTTGATTTGGAAATGGATTTGTTGATTCTTGCCTTCTTTTCCTTGGAAAATGATATGAAACGGCTCTGGTTGCTCGGCCTTGATTTGTTGTTGCTTAAATTTGGTTGGAATAGGAATTACCGTTGTGGTTGCTGACAGTGTTGTAGAAAGAAATAAACATTTTCTTCCTCTGTACATGTGGTATGGAGTGGACAGGCTGTTTAAACTTTTTCTTATAATGTAATCGTTCTCCTTGATGTTGTGCTTGGAACTGCTATTACATGTGAAGAGAAAAATGGAATTTCAGTCATGTTATGTTGCTATGATATGGGTTTCCTTCCTTTCTTGCTGTCATTTTTGGAAATAATGGGGTACAGTCGTCCCCTTGCTGTTGTGGTTAATCCGTCCTTGCATTTGATTGGTTGGAAACACTTCCACGACGTGCTGGTTTGTTGACAGTATGGTGTTTGAAATAGATATAATTCTTTCACTGTTCGTGTTGTTTGAAAGTGGAACAGGTGTGTAATCGTTCCTTATGGTGTAAAGGTTTTCCATTTAGTGTAATCGTTTCTTTACTGTGTATGTGGAACTGTCTTTGCAAGAAAAGAGGAAATGGAAATACAGTCGCATATATTGCTGTAATTTGGGTTCTGTTGAATCTTGTTGTCATTTTGGAAATGATACAAAATACTGTTATTGGTCGCTGAGTTCAGCTGTCCTTGTATTTCTGGAATGAAATGCTTTCCTGTTGTGCTGGTTGTTTAACAGTATTGGGAAAAAATTGTCATATGTATCACGGGTCTGTACGTGTTAATTGAGTTATTTCTCTTTTGAAACCATAAGTTCTTTTGCTGATGAACTGGAATGAAAGAAGCGATGGTTGTTGAAGTTGTTTCATATTGAAATTTTTAAAGGAAATAGATTCTCTTCCTTCTACTGTCTTGGATTCTGATGAAAGTGGCATTCGGGTTCTCTACGAGTAATTGAACTCGAATTGAATTCAAGTATTAGCAACATTTCCATGGCTGTGCCTTTTCTTGTATAGGAAATGAGCAATTACGTTTTGGTATCCGTGAAAATAGGAAAAGTAGACTGTTTTTCCTTCTGAAGTTATTGATGGATTATATTTTCTCCTTGCTGTGAAAATAGGATGGTTTTATTGTGTTTTCTTGATACTGTTCGGTCTTCTTAATCAGACTATTGACGCAATTATAAACTAGTTTTGTATTCTGTGCAATGAATGATTATAATTTCTTCTTGCTGTAATGAAGGATGACCCCATTGCGTCTGGCAGTCGAAGTTTGACCTTCTGATATTATTTTGTTTTTACTATCTTGAGAATGCAAATTTGGCTGGAATGTTCATTGCTGTAGCTTGTTGGATTGCAGCTGTACTGGCTATGTGAGATGCTTATCAATGAGAACGTTTACGCTGTTATCTGTCTAAGTTGAGTTGTCTTGCTTAGAAAAACGTGATTGAATGTTTTTACTTCATTCTGAAAACAATGATTGTTCTTAATGAAATAGTAGAGAATGAATTCTTCTCTTTTTGCTATTTGGGACTCTGAAAGTGACATTGGAATTATAGTGTCTAAGACTCGGTCTTGCTGTAGGTAACAGCCATGTACCATTTGTTATTAAGAACTATATGTGTTCAGAGGCATAAAAGATTATATGAATATATATACTTGCGTGGTTGCAAATTTGTTGTTGGTTAGCTATACAGTGTAAGAAGTAAGGAATCTTCTAGTATAGCAAATACCTAGTATACATATTGATATGGCTTGCTCCACGATAATTATAATGTCTTACTAACCTGTTTGGCATTTATATGAACTGGAAATGAATGAAATTATTCTTGCTGCCAGAAAGTGAATTCCGAGTGGATTTTGTAAGTTTCACTCTGAACTGTTATATTGATTTGTCTTTCGTCTGGATTCCACTGTTAGGACAGTCATGTGGAAAGAGATAGAGATATGAATTAATGTTTTAGAAAGATGATCTTTCTTCTTTCATTCAGTTAGGAACCTGGAATTCGTGAATGAAGAATTTTATGGAGCTTAGATGAGAGCTACTATATGCATTGCTGTTCGCTTTCTTGTTTGTACTTGAATGCTTTAAAACTTAATGTGCTTCATGAACGGAAAGGGAAGTAATGGATTTATATTCAGTTAGTTTCATCCTTTGCATTTGTTATTAATGAAAGGCGTGGAAAAGATAACTGTATGCTGTATAGGCAGCAATCTACTTGAATTCCTAACTTTACAAATTTTGTAAATTGATACTTGCAATGATTATGTGAAAACGGGACAGCAGTCCCTTGGCTGGTTGTGATGATATTCTGATGATTTAGTGGTTATGCTGATCTCTCTTTTGTGCTTTTCGAGATTGATGTTTTGCTGTTGTTTCATAAAAGCAGGGTTCTTTTATTGAAACAGTTAGTTGAAGCATCTTATTTTAAGGATAAGTGCTTAATGTGCTCAGTTCATTGAACTGACCCGTGCAATTCATTTTGCAGATGGAATTTGATTAGAATGAAGACTTGGCTGTCTTCTGATGCCTCTTGATAAAATATAAATTAAATTGTAACTGTTGCTTTTATTCCTCTTTGAGGAATTGTGAAAGAAGAAAATATATTCTTCTGTCCATGAGTTGTATAGATGCTTTGTAAAAACTATACCCAATCAGTTGGATTGGCAAATGTACAAATTATGACTTGAAATATTGAATACAGTTACAAGTGTGATATTTTCAATAATTATATCAGTTTGATATTGTTATATAAATTGGGAATAAAATGTTACTTCTCGATTTGGAATTGTTTCGTAATCCTTGGATGGATGCTGAATTGAAACTGATATCTATTCTTACTTAAATACAACCTTTAAGTTGAACAATGCAATTAATTCATACTTGGGTAAAGATGAATTTTGAATTGACATTAAAAAGGATTAAGAAGAATATGATTTTATAATCAGAGGGTATTCAGGATTAGCTTAGGAGCTAAGGAATATCAATTTAAATTTGGAGTATTCGAACTTCGTTTTCGAACTCCATCATTGATCCCGTTTGATAAAAATTCAGATTAAAGGATATAGGATACATATATCCATAACTAATGATCCTTAACTATATAATGTTAAGGGGAACAAATGAGTTCATTTCTTGAAGTTTAGACCTCGTTTGAATGACGTCTAATAAGTTAATATTCTGAAATAAGTTGCAGTTGGAAACATCTTGGTTAAGTTTAATAGGTTAAACTTATTATGTCCGTCGGTACGGACTGCTTAATCTAATGATTAAGAAATAAACCAAGTAAGGAAATGTAGCTCTTCGATACGAAGGAGACGATACATAACGAACTAATGGACAGTTTAGTCCCTTTTAGTTATATACAACTGCAACGGAAACGAGGATCAAGGGATCAGCGTGGACGCTGAAAATTGCTTAAACTATTAACTCGTGGCTAAGTCACTTGGGCAGGATGTGTATTCTCGTTGGGAGAATTCTGCAGGACATTGGCATACGCCAGCTACAGCAAGGTGTCTTCATGAAGACGGGGTCTTCATGACGACACATTGTTGCAGCTGACATATAGCAATGCCCTCCCGAATTAAAACATTTAGAATACATAGGCTGAATGTGTAGATCTTAGCTGGGGTGGAGATAGGGTATGATTTGGTATACGGAGTGACTCCGGAATACTAAAGATAATCAGACACACGGAGTCGTGGGGTAACGACACCGTATGTCTGCGTATCTTTAGTTACCTGGAGTGCCTTCCTATACCCGCTCATATTACTGGCTGGAATCGAAAGTTTAAAACGGAACTTAAACGATGAGGACTGGTAGGAACCAGGAAAGACCATTCTAGATAACAGGTGAAGTGAAGTGAAGGACGTATTCCGTAGATGTGTATCACATTCAGGAATATGATCATGCAAAGCATGTGAAAATCTTTGGCCAAAGTATCGCAATTGCTGGTTGCGTTGTCCTTATCACTTAATTTAAGATGCAGGATGTCAGATGAATATCAGTAACAGATATTCAGATAGGCTTCTTAAATGGATCACTTCGATAACCGGGGAAGGTTATGAGAACAAGTATATAAAATATACTATGCATAAACAAACATGAAGGATCGGTTGTTGCCGAGTCATGTACATGAAGGATCGGTTGTTGCCGAGTCATGAAATGAAGGATCGTTGAAACTCCGAGCCATGAAAATGGAAGATCGGCAGTTCATCGAGTCATTTACAGCAGCATATAGAATCTGTTATGAGATTGAATGGCATTGAATGTGTGTTCCATATTGTAAATATGTGAACAGGGAACATTCGTTTTTAAAAGAAATTGTATGATCCAAACTGTGTGGTTTGGGCAGAGAACAATTATTAAATCTTGAACGTGTGTTTGAATTTTATAATTCATAACAGAGAACGTTATATAAAAAAAAAAAAAATTTCCCTTGTTCTGGTGTTTTAAAATGGGGATGTTACATCTTGGTATCAGAGCTGAAGGTTGCAGCTCTTGGACCTAATGAGTCCACGTTATTAATAAAGTTTACATTTTCTTATTGAACAGAAAATGGTCAGGACAAGAGGGAATGCTGCGAATAACCCGTTGCAGGGTGGAGAAGCAGCAACTGCCCAAAAGCTGGATGAAATCCTTGCTGCCCTACTTGATACGAGGGATCGTTTGACTGTACTGGAACAGCAGTCAATGGGCAATGAAGAGGAGGGGAATGAAGCTGAAATAAATGATCAGCTGCCTCCTGTGGACAACATCAACGGAGGGAATCCGGGTGTTGATGATAATAACGTAATTGCTCCTAATCCCCCTGAAAATAAAAGGGCAAGATTAGCAGCTGAACTTACGAATGATATAAAGAGAATAAGTCCTCCAAAGTTTGATGGAACAACTCTTGGGGACGGAGCTGAAAACTGGCTCAGTGAAATGGAGAAATACTTTGCAATAAGAAACTTCTCTGAAGAGACTAAAGCGATATGGGGAGCATATCAGCTTTCTCATGAAGCATCATCCTGGTGGGACAACCGTAAGGTTGAGCTGAATATTGTCGAATCAGACATAACTTGGGATCAATTTAAGGGATATTTTAGGCAAAGATGGCTGCCTCAACTCTATTTTGATAGGAAAATGACTGAATTTCAGAACTGGTCGCAAGGAAGGCTGTCGGTGACAGAATACTGGGAAGGGTTTACTAAACTCCTTAAGTATGTGCCGCAGTACCAAGCTGACGAGAAGTTCAGAATACGGAAATTCATAATGGGACTGAATCCCATCATTGGTGGCGAAGTGGATGTCCACGGCCCAACCACCATGGATGGAGTTGTCGAAAAGGCAATCAGACAGGAACAAAAATTGAGAGCAATCTCTGCTCACAGGGAAGAGATAAGGAAGAAGATTCCCAATCCTTCTTCGTCTCTTGCACCAAAAAGGGGACCTTGGAAAAGGTTTGGTGTGAAAAATAAAATTGTTGTAGATAACAACAAGAAACCTGTGATGAACAGACCTGTAAATAGCGTGCGGAACAGCTTCCCAAAAGTTAGTGGCATTGGACAGAAGTCCTATGGAAGCCAAAACGATAACTTTAAGGCTGGTAATAAATTTGAACCTAGAAAAGGGCCAGCTGGAGGATGCTTCAACTGTGGAAAAGACCACTATGCGAATCACTGTCCTCTGAAGAAGGATGATCGCGGACAGCAGCATAGGATACATGCTGCAGTGTCTAACAGACAAGCTGAAAAGCAAGTGACGCCCATAGAAGTTACGGGTAAGTTATTCGGTAAACCTGTAGTTGTACTTTTTGATACTGGAGCTACAGAATGTTTTATTTCTACTGAACTAACTATGAAATTAAAAAGAAAGGCTGCGAGAATGGATAAAACATGGACAGTGCATTATGGGAATAATGCTGTCCATACAGTTGAAATGTGCCTTTTTGGGGCAATTCTTGACCTGCCTGGTTTCTCCACCGAAGTTGACTTGTATGTCACTCCTCTAGGATCATATGATATCATTATTGGAGTTAACTGGTTGGCTGAACATAAAGCAAAAGTTGACTGTTATGAAAAACAAATCAGTTGCCTTGATGACCTGCAGAAAGCAGTAGTCATTCAAGGTGTAAAACGGGAAGTTGCAGTTAGGAAACTGACGGCTATGCAACTAAAGAGGGCCAAAAACAGAGGCTGCACTTTGTATGCGGTAAAAATGACAGAAAATGAAGTGGAAGATAATGATTTCATGGAAAGGTATCCATTGTTGAGGGATTTTCGTGATGTGTTTCCGGAGGAATTGCCGGGTCTTCCGCCCAAACGTGAGTTTGACTTCGCTATAGAGATCAAACCAGGAACGGAACCCATATCTAAGGCACCTTATAGAATGACTACCATTGAGCTGGTAGAACTGAAGGCTCAGTTACAAGAACTTCTGACTAAGGGGCTGATCAGACCGAGCGTCTCACCTTGGGGAGCGCCGGTAATCTTTGTAAAGAAAAAGGATGGCACCTTGAGGCTGTGCATTGATTACAGAATGCTGAATAAAGCAACCATTAAAAATCGATACCCACTTCCAAGAATCGATGATCTGTTTGATCAGATGCGAGGAGCATCAGTCTATTCAAAAATAGATCTGCGGTCAGGGTACCATCAGCTGAGAATAAAAGAGGAAGATATTCATAAAACAGCTTTTAGAACGAGGTATGGGCACTATGAGTTCACGGTGTTGCCTTTTGGGCTGACTAATGCACCTGCCGCCTTCATGAATCTAATGAATAACATTTTTCAAGAATACTTAGACAAGTTTGTGCTTGTATTCTTAGACGACATTCTTATATACTCTAAAAATGTCGAAGAGCACCAAGAACATCTCAGGATAGTGCTGGAAATCTTAAGAAAGAGGAAGTTGTATGGCAAACTGTCCAAATGTTCCTTTTATGATGCAGAGGTGCATTATTTGGGACACGTTATAAGCAAAGACGGGATAGCTGTTGACCCTTCAAAGATCACAGCTATAACTGAGTGGCCTGCACCTAAGAACGTGCACGAAGTAAGGAGCTTCATGGGCTTGGCTGGATATTATAGAAAGTTCGTTAAGGACTTTTCAAAAATTGCTGCCCCAATCACTTCGTTGCAGAAGAAAGAAAAGAAATTTGTCTGGACAGACAAATGTGAATCTGCCTTTAAAAAGTTAAAGGAGCAGTTAACTACAGCACCTATTTTGACTGTACCTGATCCAAATGGAGATTTTATGGTTGTAACGGACGCCTCAGGAGAAGGCCTTGGGGGTATTTTGTTACAGAATAACCATGTTATCGCTTATGAAAGCAGAAAGCTTAAGTTACATGAACAGAACTATGCTCCACACGATCTTGAGCTCGCTGCCATAGTACATGCGCTTCAAATATGGAGGCATTACCTTCTTGGCAAGCCCTTTGAATTAAAAACAGACCATCTGGGGCTGAAGTATATTTTTACTCAGCCAAATCTGAATGCAAGGCAACGAAGATGGTTAGAATTTCTGTCTCAGTATGATTTTGATATAAGCTACATTAAGGGCAAGGAAAATAGAGTAGCAGATGCTCTGAGTCGAAGGAAGCATATCTCTGCTCTTATAACGTTAAGAACTCAGTTTAAGGATGAGGTAAAAGATGCCTTAGAATCAGATCCCTATTTTCAGCAAGTCAAATCAGCACTTGCTGCAGACCCGCAGGACAGCAGGTATAAGGGATTTCGTTTTGATAACGAAGGAGTTCTGAGGTTCGAAAACAGGGTATATGTACCTGTGGCAAATGACTTAAGAGGGAAATTGCTCACTGAATTCCATAATTCACCTTTTTCTGGACACCCTGGCATCACAAAAATGCTTGCTGATCTTAAGCAGCAATATTTTTGGAAGGGAATGAAAAAGGATGTGGTAGAGTTTGTAACACACTGCTTGGAATGTCAGCGTGTTAAAGCGGAACATATGCACCCTTCTGGATTATTGTATCCCCACAGCATTCCGCAGTATAAGTGGCAAGTGATAACGATGGATTTCGTTCAAGGATTGCCTATGTCAAGAAATAAACATGACATTATCCTGGTTGTAGTCGACAAATTGACCAAAGTGGCACACTTCATTGCTGGTAATTTGAAGGACGATGCACCAGTTTTAGCAAGAAGATTTGTACATGAAATCTTCAGGTTGCATGGAATACCGGAATTAATCATATCGGACAGAGATCCGAGGATGACATCAAGGTTTTGGCAAACGCTTAATGCAGCCTTGGGAACTAAATTAAACTTCAGTTCTGCATATCATCCAGAAACGGATGGACAGACTGAGAGAGTTAATCAAGTTTTAGAGGACATGCTGAGGATGTATTGCATGGACCAGCAGTATAAATGGGAGGAATACCTTCCGCTGGTAGAATTTGCTTACAATAACACCTATCATGCCTCTTTAAAAATGGCGCCCTTTGAAGCATTGTATGGAAGAAAATGCAGAACCCCTGTCAGCTGGGACAGCGTTGAGGACAGAGAGGTAATTGGGCCAGAAATCCTTATGGAAATGGAACAGCAAATCAAAATGATTCGGGAACATCTAAAGGAGGCTGCCAATAGGCAGAAGAGCTATGCAGACTTGAAGCGGGTTGACAGGCATTATAAACTTGGAGAGAAGGTCTTTCTTCGGGTGAAGCCGAAAAAGAGCTCCATAACCTTTGGCAGGGCTGCCAAGTTGTCACCACGTTACGTGGGACCTTTTGAAATTATTGAAATAATCAACCCTGTAGCTTATCGTCTAGCATTACCTCCTGCCTTGTCTCAAATGCATGATGTTTTTCATATTTCTTTGCTTAAGAAATACGTGACAGATTTATCACATGTGCTAAATTGGAATTCCTTGCAGGTCCAAGACCCAGGAATAATCGTGGTTAAGCCCATTCGAGTGTTGGGAACTCGCCAGTTGTACTTGAGAAATCGCGAAGTGAACCAATGTAAGGTCCAGTGGGACCAGTTCAGCGAGGAAAGTGCAACTTGGGAGAATCTCGAAGAAATGAGATCTACTTTTCCACATCTGTTTAACTGAATATGAAATTCAGAGAACTGAAAATTTTACCAAATTTAGACAATTATTAGTCTATTGTACAGTTGTCTTAAAACGTTGTTTTTAAGAGAGAATCTGTTTTTGGTATGAACTTATGAATGAAAGGACAATAACTGAATTTTGTCCTATGAACTCCTTGATTTGTAAATCTGATCATCGGGACGATGATTCTTTAAGGAGGGAAGAATGTAACACTCTGATTTTGTATGCTAACTTGGTGAATGTTTTACATACTGTTATAGCTCTTGAAATGAAAGCAAACATGTTAAGATATGTTTTGATCTTAAGAGAATGTGTTGCTAATTTGGATTCTTGCATACTGTGGCTTATTGCATGGACAACAAATATTGTACTTGTATGTTTGCTGATGTGACGACAGATTGTCGTATAATTGCTTGCTCTTGTGCTGATTGACAGCATACCCTGAATCAATTCCATTGATTCAAGTATGCTGAGGTCCTCTTGTGTTTTCTATGTTAATTCACACTTGAACTGGACTAGGATTATTATAAGCGTGCAGCGTCTGATTACAGGTGTGAATAGCTAGCACGAAAATGCCAACGACAGGGGTTCGATTCTTGAACCCTGTACTGTCGAATTCGGGACCTCGTGGGGCGAGAAACGCCTGGACACGGGTGGCCTTGGCATGTAATCGGAAGGACGGAACGTCCTGCTCTGCGTTAACGTGGATGTTAGCAAGGGGCTGGAAGGAAGTTGTTAGTGTTAGTGGTTAGTGTGAATTAAACCTAAACTAACCCTAAGACCTAACATACATCCTACACTACTATCCTAGTGGATTTTTAAATTATAAAAAAAAAAGGGGGAAAAATAAATCTAAATCCTAAAACCTAAGGTCTAACTAAGACCTAGGTCGAATGAACTATGTAACCTAAAACTAATCCTAAGCTAAAGGGGTACGCAGACCCTTGGGAAGAAAAGGATAAGGATGGATAGGAGGCATTCATTGGCATTTATGAACTGTCCCTTCGGGGACGGCGCCAGTTTTGGCGGGACAGGTAGGAGATAGAGGTATCCATTTGGAAGCTTGGCTAAATTCATTTGCATGGAAAAATTTGAAAATTGGAGACTTGCCAACCCAAGTGGAGGTGGCGTAGAAAATAAGGAAAAAGGGCGAGCCTTTATTGCATTAATGGTTCTTGGTCCTCGCGACCAGCTCGCCTTGGGAAGTGTATGAGGGAATTTTGATTTTCATTTTTTGTTGATTCGAGCTTTTGCAAAGTTGCTCTGCATTTGGTTTCTTGGTCTGGTTCAGTCGAACCAGCTCTTGCATTCGACATTTTCTTGGAAGTTTTGAGGCTGTTGATCAGCCAAGAAGAAGGAAGAAAGTGCTGGGAATATTGTGTTGCCGTTGTGGAAGAAAAACGCGGCAAAACGAAGCTTTCTTCGAGTTCTGGAAAAGAGATTACAGGCATGTTAAGCCCTTCTCTTTAAAATCTTTGCTTGATTTAAATGTTTCATTAAAACAACCCTGCTCTTGGGTTGGGATTGCTTGATTGTTTTTGAGTTGATTTGGAAATGGATTTGTTGATTCTTGCCTTCTTTTCCTTGGAAAATGATATGAAACGGCTCTGGTTGCTCGGCCTTGATTTGTTGTTGCTTAAATTTGGTTGGAATAGGAATTACCGTTGTGGTTGCTGACAGTGTTGTAGAAAGAAATAAACATTTTCTTCCTCTGTACATGTGGTATGGAGTGGACAGGCTGTTTAAACTTTTTCTTATAATGTAATCATTCTCCTTGATGTTGTGCTTGGAACTGCTATTACATGTGAAGAGAAAAATGGAATTTCAGTCATGTTATGTTGCTATGATATGGGTTTCCTTCCTTTCTTGCTGTCATTTTTGGAAATAATGGGGTACAGTCGTCCCCTTGCTGTTGTGGTTAATCCGTCCTTGCATTTGATTGGTTGGAAACACTTCCACGACGTGCTGGTTTGTTGACAGTATGGTGTTTGAAATAGATATAATTCTTTCACTGTTCGTGTTGTTTGAAAGTGGAACAGGTGTGTAATCGTTCCTTATGGTGTAAAGGTTTTCCATTTAGTGTAATCGTTTCTTTACTGTGTATGTGGAACTGTCTTTGCAAGAAAAGAGGAAATGGAAATACAGTCACATATATTGCTGTAATTTGGGTTCTGTTGAATCTTGTTGTCATTTTGGAAATGATACAAAATACTGTTATTGGTCGCTGAGTTCAGCTGTCCTTGTATTTCTAGAATGAAATGCTTTCCTGTTGTGCTGGTTGTTTAACAGTATTGGGAAAAAAATTGTCATATGTATCACGGGTCTGTACGTGTTAATTGAGTTATTTCTCTTTTGAAACCATAAGTTCTTTTGCTGATGAACTGGAATGAAAGAAGCGATGGTTGTTGAAGTTGTTTCATATTGAAATTTTTAAAGGAAATAGATTCTCTTCCTTCTACTGTCTTGGATTCTGATGAAAGTGGCATTCGGGTTCTCTACGAGTAATTGAACTCGAATTGAATTCAAGTATTAGCAACATTTCCATGGCTGTGCCTTTTCTTGTATAGGAAATGAGCAATTACGTTTTGGTATCCGTGAAAATAGGAAAAGTAGACTGTTTTTCCTTCTGAAGTTATTGATGGATTATATTTTCTCCTTGCTGTGAAAATAGGATGGTTTTATTGTGTTTTCTTGATACTGTTCGGTCTTCTTAATCAGACTATTGACGCAATTATAAACTAGTTTTGTATTCTGTGCAATGAATGATTATAATTTCTTCTTGCTGTAATGAAGGATGACCCCATTGCGTCTGGCAGTCGAAGTTTGACCTTCTGATATTATTTTGTTTTTACTATCTTGAGAATGCAAATTTGGCTGGAATGTTCATTGCTGTAGCTTGTTGGATTGCAGCTGTACTGGCTATGTGAGATGCTTATCAATGAGAACGTTTACGCTGTTATCTGTCTAAGTTGAGTTGTCTTGCTTAGAAAAACGTGATTGAATGTTTTTTACTTCATTCTGAAAACAATGATTGTTCTTAATGAAATAGTAGAGAATGAATTCTTCTCTTTTTGCTATTTGGGACTCTGAAAGTGACATTGGAATTATAGTGTCTAAGACTCGGTCTTGCTGTAGGTAACAGCCATGTACCATTTGTTATTAAGAACTATATGTGTTCAGAGGCATAAAAGATTATATGAATATATATACTTGCGTGGTTGCAAATTTGTTGTTGGTTAGCTATATACATGCACACGCACACGCACATGCACATCTTCTAGTACACGCAACATATGCATAGCACACCCACACAGATATGGCTAGCTCCACGACACATTATAACGTCTTACCCACACACTGTTTGGCATTTACATGAACTGGACACATGAAGGAAATTATTCTTGTTGCCAGAATCAGTAGCACCCCCCTGGATGTTGATCAGATTTCTAGTTTGATCACCCTATAGGTGATGCACCAAAGGAGTTGTAGACAGAGATAGAGAATGCAGAAAAGAAAGAGATAGAGATAGGATTTATATTCAG
>CM034151.1:754252307-754284827 GCA_019776745.2 Taxus chinensis
ACCCGCTCGTATCCATGATGAGCTCCATGAATTGTTATGATTGCTATAATGAAATGATACAACGATTCGCTCCTTTCATATACCGTAGCAGAGCACGAGAGGTAGGATCTAGGAACACGTTAATACCGGTTCACTAACCTTCACTAAACAACTAATTAAATTAAAATGATTATTAATCTAACAAAATATATCTGTTTCAAGCCACAGTTTGTAAAGAAATTGAATGAAAGTTAAGAGCCTTGGGAATTAACTGCCCTCCTAACAAATGATAAGTTTAATCAGTAAATGGAAGCAACCTCTTACAACCAATAATTGGTTTACACTGTCATATTAACATTTAGCAAGTAGGGGAAAATTCCTCAAAGGAAACAACTGATTTCAGATTCCTAACATGATTCCTCTGGGAAAGGCATAGAATGTAAAGTCTTATAAGCTAAACATTATTTTAAAGAAACTTTCTATGTGAAGACCTTGCTTTTAAAATTGCATATTTTTGGCTTAACCATTGTTGTCCCTAATTGTGTGCCTCATGTTTATATTCTGTAACCGTGTGGGTCCGTGTTATGGAAAGCATTCTTATTGGGTGTATTCCTAGAGAACTTTGTAGTGTCTATTAGCTTCAAGCAAGTCAAAAAAAAATTCCTGTATTTTATTGTGGGTTTAATGTGTTTGAGTTGGTGGGTTTTTACCCTAACCCCAACTACTTTCTTCACCCTCTTCCTCTCCTACTGTTTATCTCCCCCAATTTCATTCACTCCTTCAAGACCCTTTTTAGTCATTTCCATAGTACATTTCACCTACGATTGCTAGCATAGTCCAGATCAAACAAATAAGCACAAGTTGTGGGAGTTCGTCAATTTTCCCTCTCATCTACATACCAAGCCCAATTTCTAATAACGAAAACACATGTCTGTCATCCTAAACACTTCCTCCCACAAATACTTATTTGTGTTATTGGCTGTAACACCTATTTTCCTATCCGAAGGGCCCTTGGTTCAATGGTGAAGTTGTTTGCTTTGATAAAGCCCACCAGGGATTAAGTCTTGTTAAGTGCCAGGCTGGAGATACACCGACCCTAAGATTAAAACGGTTCAAACCAATCACGATCGTGCCCTGGGTGACTTTGACACGGCGTGTAATGTCCCTTACTCGTAGTTTCTTAATCTATGTCAATCTAGGGGAGGACCCTATTACCGAACAGCACCAAAACATGTACCTCTCTTTTCACCAATATGTTTCTGACAAAGTACCAATATTTTTCACTTTTGGTTAATGACCTTTTTAAAAGTTAGATGCGAATGTGACCACATTAGGCACTCACTGGTCATTGGTCCCCTTTCAATCTGTTTTATATTATTTTCTTCATATTAAATCAATGTAAATGCTACTTTTCCCTCCAAATAACACACAAAACAAAATGTTATTGGCACAATCATACGTTGATCCTCCCCTAGCCCAATATTGTTTAATGTTAAACCGAGCATACCCTACATAGAGCTATGCCCTAAAGTTGGTACAAGGTTATAGGACCTCATCCCCTAATGCCCAATAATTGCCTACTTCATTCAACCAAAAAAACAAAAACCAAAAAAAAATCCTATCTGCCAAGCCAATTGGAAGAGTCGGACCGCTAGGATCATTCGATGTGTTCTCATTTAACAATAATTTAACTTCGTCGCAAACTGTGCAATCATGAACCTATTGGAATCAATACTACATCAAACTGAATCCTCGCTATCCTGCATTATTTAACTATGACCCGCAATTGCTAAGATTCTTCTAGGAGACCCATTTTTAAAACCAGCTTACTAATTAACAAATTTTTTGGCTTGCAATGAGGGAAGCATTCCATTTTTTGTCGTGATATTATGGGAAATCACAATCTTTATGTCTCTATGTCTAATTGTATAAATGTATCACATTCTTTTCTAATATTCTAATTTCGACTGATCCCTCGCTATCGGCATTTTTAACCAGCTGACAATCGCGTTTTGGTGACCCCATGGCAGGTTCTTTCGCGGGTAGCCATTTCAAAAACGTGCTAAGATTGACTATTTGATTCAGTCAATTTAATGGACAACTTCTACGTTGCAGTTTGAAGTATAATACTTCGCGCCCATGTCTGAAGTTGAACTTGTGATCGCAGTCGTTTGAGTTCAGTACAAAAAAAAAAAAAAAAAAAAAAAAAAAAAACAAACAAAAAAACAAAAAAAAAAAAAAAAAAAAAAAAACAACAAAAAAAAAACAAAAAAAAAAAAAAAACAAAAACAAAAAAAAAAATATCGAAAAAAAAAAAAAAAAAACCAAAAGAAAAAACAAAAAACCCCCCCCCCACCCCCCAACCACCCCACAATCCTTCCGACCGCCCCCACCCCCCACCCCATACACACACTTCCACCCACCCCCCACCACCCACCCCAACAAACCCCCACACTCCCCCACCCCGACCTCCCCCCCCACGCCTCCCCCCCCCCCCCCCAACACAACACCCCCACTCCCAACCAACACCCTCCACCACCCGCCCCCACCCCAAGCAACTTACCCCACCCCCTCCCACCCCCCCACAAACACATAAAACAAACAACACCAACCAACACCGCCAAAAGACCCAAAATACCACACCGCCCCTCACCCCCCCACCACACAACAACACCCAACCCAACCACCCACCCAAGCCCCCCCCGCCCACCCACAAACACCCGCAACCCAGGCCAACCCAAGAAAAACCAACACCCCCCCCCGCACCGAACACACAAACCGCCCCACCACCCCCAAAACAAACAAACACAAGACAACACACAAAACCCACAGACACCCCCCCCCCCACCCTCTACAACCACCCACCCCCAACACACCCCCCACCCCCCCCCCCCACAACAACACAACCAAAACACAGCATCCCCCCACCACCACCGCAAACCCCACCCCCACAAAACCGCACACCACCCCCCCCCCCCCCCCCCCCCCCCCCTCCGCCCCCCTCCCCCCCCCGCCCCCCCTCCCCCTTCCCCCCCCCCCCCCCCCCCCCCCTCCCCCCCCCCCCGCCCCACCCCTCCCCCGCCCCCTTCCCCCCCCCGCCCCACCCCTTCCCTCCCCCCCCCCCCCCCCCCCCCCCCACCCCCCCCCCCCCACCCCCCCCCCACCCACCCCCCCCCCCAACCCCCCCCCCCACCCCACCACCCCCTTACAACCACCCCCCCCCCCCCCCACACCCCCCCCCCCCCCCTGCCCCCCCCTCCCTCCCCCCCCTCCACCCCCCCCCCCCCCCCCTCCACCTCCCCCCCCCCCCCCCCCCCCCTCCCCCCCCCCTTCCTCCGCTCCACCCCCCTCCCCCCCCCCCCCCTTCCCCCCCTCCCCCCCCCCCACTCCCTTCCCCCCCCCCACATTGCCACCCCCACCCCCCCCCCCCCCTCCCCCCCCCCCCCCCCCCCTCCCCCCCCCCCCCCCCCCCCCCCCCCCCCCCCCCCCCCACCCCCCCCCCCCCCCCCCCCCCCCTCCCCACCCCCCCCCCCCCCCCCCCCTCCCCCTTCCCTCCCCATTCAAGAGGGGGAGCAGGTATGCACAAAACATAGAGCGTGAGTGGCGTTTGGCTTCTGTGGAGGAAGTGAGAAGAAATCTTGGAACAATTAAAGAAAAACGAATACTTGACTCGTGGGATATTGCACGTCTTTTGGATGGATGGGTTGACGGTCCCGGCTACAGGTATAGTGTTCGCAATGAGTACAAGCCCGTTATAGGGCACATGCTGCTTGTTAAAACCCGAGAAAGAAGACCAGATGGTAAGTTGGTTTAATCCACTCCACTACGCCATCAATCTTTTTTTCGTTTTCGCGTACAGAAATGAATTGAAGGCTGATTGTTAAATATTTCACTCGTTTTTGCAGATGTCTCATTTGAACCAAAAATATATTCTGGAGTGGAGTTGAACGGTGAAGGAAGGAAAGCCGCTCTTTTACTATCTTGTGAGGATAAAATTACTGACGTCATATGCTTTGTTCTTCATAGTATTCTGCAGAGTTTTACGACGCCTCAAGAGCGTCAAGCGGAGTTGGATCGCCTGACGACAAGCCTCAAGGACGAATTCCGTAACGGTAAAACGGTGTTGCATTATGTAACAGATCAGCCGCACAATTCGAAACATGCAGAGTACGTGGCTAAATTGCTTCGGCGCGAGTTTGAATATGGAAAAGAGTTGATAAAAGATGCAGATAAAGACAGGAGAACTGCTCTTCATCTTGCAGCTCTCCATGGCCACACCGACCTCTGCAAATCCTTTATCGAAAATTGCGAGATGAAAGCGGATGATAAGGATCGAAACGGGGAAAATCTTCTGCACTTTGCAGTGAACTCCAATAATGTTCGCGTAGTTGGGAGTTTGTTCAAGTTCCTTAATACGGAGAGCATAATTTGTTCGCATGACGCCAAGGGCAAGACAGCTTTGCATAAGGCAGCTGCTAATGGTAACGAAGAAATGATGAAATTTCTGCTGTCAAGAATTGATGAAAGAAGGCTGAAAATTTATATTCAGCGCGCCGATCTGTTTGGGCAAACAGCCCTTCACGTAGCGGCGAGCGCAGGCCACAAAGACGCCGTGAAGTACCTTTTGGATGGGGGGTCCAGGCCTCTCCATGAACGTGATACTGATGGCAAAACTGCTCTGCACTATGCCGTACAACTTCCGGACCAAGGAAAGGCGATAGAGGTGGCTAAGTTACTGCTGCAATATTGCAGGGACGACGAGGAGAGATCCCTGCTGCTGTGGGCGTCCGCAACTGGTGTCGGTACTGCAGAATTAGCATGTGCAAGATCACTCGAAGTTCAGGATTACCTTAAACAAATAAGAGAAGAAGCTAAGAAAAGCACAAATGACTTGTTACGTAGCGCGATTAAACTGGAGGATGACAAGATGGCATGGGAACTTATCAATAGAGGCGCTAAGACTAATCACATAACCAATTTCTCCGGGAATGATTGGTCAGAACAAGAAAAACAGCGCGTCCGAACATGTATGCGTACTCAAAACCCTTTCCTCTCTATATTCTAACCAGGTAACAATTTTCGTACCAAAAAAATGCCTAAAAATAAAATAAAATATAAAGATATATAATATATAGCTTCAAAAGTATCTATTGCTGGTTTCTCCGTGTATTTAAAAGCAACAAAAATAAATAAATAAAATAAAAAAAGTCGAAAGAGGAAAATCGACCCATGCCAAAATAATTCACAAACCAGTGTAAGTACTGTTCAAAACCCTAACTCCAAGCAGAGCATGGAAAGTGGCCAGCCTAAACGGCCTTTCAGACATGTCATTTTCCTTTGCATAGTTTTTTTTTTTTTTAAATAAAAAACAAAATTAAAACATTGGCTATGGTGTTGGGACGGCTGGTGGGCCCAACCCCAAACTCTGCCTCCTTATAAAACTGCATACCTGAAAAAAAAAAGGGAAAAAAGGGATAAGCAAGGCATAGCCTTGTGCTTGTCAAAATAAATAATAAAACCACAATAAACCGTGAAAACATTCCTCCTCTCCATGATTGAATGCTTCCCCAAACCTGCAAGAGAGATTGGTGTAGGATCTTTTAATTCTATGGTTATAATTAACCCTAAATTCCCATATTTTGAGGGGACCAATGTGGGCTCGCTTTTAATTAAAATTTGCTTTACGGTTATTTATCTATTATTCCCTCCTCCACTTGTTTGATGAGATTTCATTATTTTATTTTTTTGAAGATTAATTATTCTTTTAAATAGATAAAGGAGTAGTTACAGGGTATGACCATTATGAAAAAAAATTGCCCCATGATATGGAATTATTTATATCATAAGTTAAATTTAAATAATATATAATCCAATTATTCCTACTAAATTTGTAGGAGAAATCGATTCTATCTCCCTTGTTTTCAAATGACCTCATTGATGGGAATAATGATTATAACATTCTAAATCTTTATGTTTCCCGTTAAGAGTCGGGTTTTAGTTTTTTAGAATTTTACTATTTCCTTTAGAGGTAATTGAAAATAAGGTTAAAATAATTTTTTTTAGGCAAAGCTTCAACGTATCTTAATTTCGGTTAACGTGGTGAGAACCACTAAACATTTCCACGCTTGAATCAAAGTCCCTCTAGGAAAAGTGTAACTATGAGCTAACCAATTATAATACGCATTGGAGAATTTTCGTAAATAAAATACCCCCTTTGTCAATGGCATATATGATATGATTTCACTAGGTTTTATGTTATCTGAATCCATTGAATTAAATTTTCGATTGCACTGTGACATTGGATATCTTCCTTGTGGACATCTTTCTCGTCCCTCGCAAGGATAACATCTGTTGATGTTTCCTCATTTCAGTTGCGGGAAACTGCCTAGGGTTGATAATGGTTAATAAATAATGTCTAATGTTGTCGCCCTATTCTATGTATATTCTAAACTAGTAATTGCACACGAGTTGCAAATTACACAGAAGAGAATCTAAATATTTATATATTTATTTTGGGATTAAGAGAAAATAGTATTGCAGAAAAAAGTTTACTTGGAAAACATTGCCGAATTTTGACACTTTCCAGAAAAAATAACTTCAAAGGTAGAAGCCTACCAACAAATGAACCAATATAATTTTATTTTATAGAACTTAAATTATTATTTTATTAGTGTGTTCATAATTAAATCTCACATTTTAAATTTATATAATGAATTATAGATATCAATATAATTTGATTTTATAGAACTTATATAATTATTTTATCAGTGTGTGTTCAAAATTAGATCTCATATTTTAAATATAGATATATTAAGCTATGGATATAAATATAATTTCATTTTATAGAACTTAAATTATTATTTTATTAATGTGTTCACAATTAGATCTCACATTTTAAGTTTACATATATCGAAAATCTATGTCATATTTTTATGGTTTTAGATAGTATACTATATTGTTATTTCAAATAGCATATAATTTGCATGTATGTCTTTGTATATGAATGCTTGGTGGTTGTATTTTTTTAAATCTTATTAAATTATACATTTAACATCACTTATTAAATTTTATAAAGTTATTAATTTGATATTAATTGTTAACTATTAATTTTAGAGTAACAGTTCGTTTGTTAGTTTTATAGCACTAACAGCGGGTGTAGAAAATGTGGCTTTTAATATAGGAATTGGTCAATTAAGTTTGTGTATTTCGAGACTAAATTGAATTATTTTGACAAAGCACACAATCTACATGTATATTGAATTCATTTGGAAAATGTTAGTTTCTTAATGTTATATATTACTAGTATAGATATAGTAAATACATTTATCTAAAATATGTTAAAAGATATCAATCTTGAGGCACCTATCTAGTTATGCTAGAGTAGTATAAGTATACCAAAAAATAAAAAATAAAAAATAATATATGCTAATAAATGTATCCATATGAAATACTTCAACAAATATCAATTTCAAGGTTCTTGGCTTAGATTTTTCACATACCATATTAAGAAATCTGTAACGACCCAAAAATTCCACACATGAACAACACAGTGAAATGCAGGATAACTTTTTTTTTGACTTGCTTGACACATAACATGACGCAACATGTCGTCACCAAGGATACAACTAACACTGTGAACAACTTGATACAAGGATGGCCATAAAGGCAGCCCGGAAACGTTCACACCTATCAAGGACAATACATTTTTTTTTCTTTTTGACAAGACAACATAGAAGTCCAATCACATAACACACTTACAATTAGGGCCAACCACAATGAGATATTCTTGAGGGTTATTTATTTTAAAAGGACATCTTACAATTCTTAGCTTACGTTTTCAAGGAGGCTCAAGATATGATTCGTACAATTCATCTTACCAAGCTAAGTTTATTCCTTTGACACTGAGTAATTATCTTTAAATCTTCTCTATTATGACATTTATTTGCTTAATTCGTTTATCTAGAAAAAGGAGTATTTAAATTCCACAAGGCCATCTGCTCACCACTAACGCTACTAAGATTTGTTCTTGCCCACAAGACAACATGGTTTTAAGTTCAACACACTTAAGAGAAGAGATACAAGGTGCCTTGGAAAAGGGTTAGAGGGAGAAGGTCGAGATGAAACATCTTTAGGACCTCATTATTTATTGCCAGTATTTAATTGAAGCTAGGGCTCTTAACCAGAATTATCAACAACTTTACTTAGGCTTCGCTAAAAGTATTAATAAGGAGTAAAAATTTACTTTCCAAATGGCGGTGAGAAAGATGGTGAGGTCTCCAATTTGTTTTCTCTGGCTTATTAAATCTTATCAACTTCAAACAACTAGCAGTTCATTTCACCTTAGGGTCATTTTACAAATTTCACCGTAAAAGGGAATAATGTTCACTAGAGGAGCTAGGGTTATCATGATATAAAGTTTACCTGCAATGATAGTCTTGCCCTTGATTACTTAAAGAATTTCTTGCTCTCAAGTTGGTGACCCCTATGTTACTTTATTTGAATACAACTTTTAATTTAACTTCCAGAAGTATTAAACAATCCCATGTTAGTTTACTTATGACACTTTAATATTACTAATTCATGGCAAGGTTTAACTCAAAATTTATTCTCAAGGCAAAGTTCTAGCAACACTCAAGAACAAAACAAGATTTCATCAATTCTTAAAATACTGATACTCCAACAAAGTCACTCAACACAATAACCAAATTTTCTTATAATTTCAATGATGGTCAAACAATACAAGGTTTCCAAAGTTCAGATGACAAAGTCCACGATACTTTATACTAAGACATTAATCCTCTTTTAAACTTTCCATTGGACGTTAACAATAGTTGAACAACATAAAAAGGTTTCGAGCAAAGGATCTTCTCAACTGAGGTTGATGACAAAAGTCTACAAATCTATCCCTCTTCTACACGCAAAATCCATCTGCAGCAAATTTTCTACAAGAGTCAGTTCACGAGAACTGAGCAAGATAAGGCTACACAAAACCACCATAGCTATTATCTAACAATACCACGAAAAGGAAGCACTTTATTACAAGAATTGGTTCAAACCTCTAAACACTAGCAACACATCAAGTTATAATAAAGTCTTCATCATGCCAATCAAAGAAGGAGATCATGTACTTCCGTTAGGAGTAAAGACAACGAAATATAACAATTGTATGAGAATGGCCCTTGGCCCTATAAGGAGAAATAACCAATCTAACAAAGCAGGATTCCCACCAAGTAAATAATTAAATAACAATCACAAGAGTCTGATTTGATATAAAGTACCAACCATCCAGAATTTTATCACAGGTACCAAATGCATAGGTTATAATATTATATTTCTAGAAGAACAAGAGTTGATCGGCCCAAGAAAAGGGGAACCACGGGTTTCAAAAATTAACACAAAAATCCATGTATAATCGAGTTTCAAACCGGAAATCAAATAAAGTATACACACAACATAAGTTTCGAGGTGAAAGCAAAGTATATTAGTTTTGACCATTAACTACAAAGATTTTCCAATCATCCAAGAAGGGTCAAAGTCTTACAGGCTAGTAGTAAACACGCGAGAGAAGAAGGGGGTTCCGTCCAACAAGAGTATATAATAATGTCATCAACAAATTTTTATAACACTAAAGATTTACAAACCTCCACTACAATACTAATGTTTGGTTAACTTAAAATAAATTACCCATATCCCAAAACAACCATATTTTACGGCAACCCTGGTAACACAGTCAACCGTCGCACAAATAGATACAAACATAATTTCTAAGTGACATTATCAAAACAAAACCTTCCGCTATGAATCCATAAGATTATCAAATGAAAGCTGAGTTTTTCCCGAAGATTAATCACATTTAAGGAAATTTCCATCACAAACTATTACGGTAATTACGTGCATAAAAACCGACCAATATTAATTAATAGCGTTAACATTACAAGGGAGAAAATAATGCCAGTTAGGAAAAAAAATAGAAGAGCGCCATCAGCAATAATTCTGAGAGGGGGATTAGACCAAGCTATTCTAGTGTCAACGAGGTACTGGATTCGCACAATGAAACCTCGAGCTTAGTTGATCCGAAAAGCTAGTTATGGTTCAAGTTGATAGGGATGGTCAAGGTACTTCTTGAGGATGGCCTTAAAAGTCTAAACACGCAAGACGGAAGACACAATGCACACAAACCTTTTCATTCCACCAGTTTTAATACCAAAACTCTAAGCTGGCTAGCCCACGCATTGCTCACACAATCCTACAACATTTCTCTCTCGATGCCAAAAGGTTATCAAAGGGACTTGCGAAGGGGCTAACAAAAGTGTCAAAAGACAACTTGGGTGCTAGGGAGGAGCTTCATAGTTATCGTAAACTTACTTCCATGATATCGAAAATACTAGTTTGATCAACATAATAATTTGCAACTCAATCGCAGAGAAGAATAAATACATAAACCGATAGACAAAGGTCTATCACTCGAGCAAGAGAAACATAACACCCAGAGGAGAAAGCACACGCATCCTTTCGACCAACATACTGACAACGATAAAAGCAAAAACAAAAACAAGAAGAAACAAGTAGAAAGGGGAAATCTCCCATCATGACATCCAACTGACAAATCAATGCAAGGAAAAAGTGGTTCGATTTCACAATAATTGTAAATATAATAGCAGTAGAAAGGTGTAGAGATATCTTGCCTTTTTCTCCAGATTCAGCTTCGCCCTCCTGCCTCTTCCATTGCTTTGGACGAAAACTTGAGCTTTTCGTCGGCGAGCTTCACGCCGGGAGTAACTCTGTGCCAGACGGAGCATTTGGGCTCGTCTCTGGCAAGCTGTTCGACGTCCTTGACGCAGTGAAAATTCATGAAAATGACCGGTCTAAGTTCGATCCACAGATTTCTTCATGGCAATCTCGTTAACCACAACTAAAGGACTACTTCCAGTATTATCTTCTAACCCTTCTCAACGTAAAAGGACAAATGTTCACATAGGATTGTGAGAGCTTATGGTTACCATGAGATAAAGTTGATCTGCCAAAGGCTAGTGCTGAGTGATCATTACTTCAGAGAATGAGGCTAACCTCAAGCAAGTGATCCCACGGGAAAGCTATATAGGTATGTACAGACTCTAGTGTAATCTATCCCGGAACTTTTCAGAAGTATCAAAACTCCCATGTTAGTTTACTCCTATGCCGGGCCTTTATTACGTAAGATCATGATCAGCTCGATTTAATCATGAGCAATTTATGTCCTTTGGCCAGTAATGGTTACGCATTACACTCGGTTTACAAGATCAAAACGTTCTTACATATTCTTAAAATACATATACCCAACGAAGAGATCAACAATCATATGAGGCTTGTTGTAATTTCAATGGATGGTTAACAATACGAACTTTCCAGCATTTCAGGACATCTGTGCCAATACTTGAGGACGATAGGGTTCGTTACATCATCTCTTCTAAACTTGGTCTTAGCTGACGTTGAAGGTAACAACATGCAAAAAAGTATTTCAAAATCTTGACTCATACGAGGAACTTACAAAAGTCTACATAATCTATGTTGCAGATCTTCTACACGCAAAATCCATTTACACAAACATCTACAAGAGTCAGTTCACGAGAACTGAGCAAGACAAGGCTACACAAAACCACCATAACTATTATCTAACAATATCACGAAAAGGAAGCATATTTATTACAAGATATTCGGTACCAAACCTTAAACACTTCAACACATCAAGTTATAGATAAAGTCTGGCATCATGCCAATCAAAGAATGTTAGACCTGTGTACTTCAGTTAGGCACAGTAAAAACAACTGAAAGTCTCCACATTGAGCAATCGCATAAAGAATGGCCCTTGGAATCCATAAGGAGAAAACAAATAATCTAGCACAAAATCAAATGGAATTCCATCAAGTAAGTAATTAAACCATAATTACAAGATTAAGATTTGATATATACACCAACCATCTAGAAATTTATCAAAGGTACCAAACGCATAGACTAAATTAATATATTTCTTAAAAGAACAAGAGTTGATCGGCCCAAGAAAGGGGAACCACGGGTTTCAAAAATTAACACAAAAAGGCCATGTATAATCGAGTTTCAAACCGGAAATCAAATAAAGTATACACACAACATAAGTTTCGAGGTGAAAGCAAAGTATATTAGTTTTGACCATTAACTACAAAGATTTTCCAATCATCCAAGAAGGGTCAAAGTCTTACAGGCTAGTAGCAAACATGCGAGAGAAGAAGGGGGTTCCGTGATCAACAAGAGTATAGTAATAATGTCAATCAACAAATTTTTATAACACTAAAGATTTGCAAACCTCCATTACAATACTAATGTTTGGTCTAAGTTTAAAATAAATTACCCATATCCCAAAACTAACCATATTTTAAGTGCAACCCTTGGTAACACAGTCAACCTATTATGTTCACACAAATAGATACAAACATAATTTCTAAGTGACATTATCAAAACAAAACCTTCCGCTATGAATCTCATAAGATTATCAAATGAAAGCTGAGTTTTTCCCGATAGATTAATCACATTTAAGGATAATTTCCATCACAAACTATTACGGTAATTACGTGCATAAAAACCGACCAATATTAATTAATAGCGTTAACATTACAAGGGAGAAAATAATGCAAGTTAGTTAAAAAAAATAGAAGAGCGCCATCAGCAATAATTCTGAGAGGGGGATTAGGCCAAAACTATTCTAGTGTCAACGAGGTACTGGATTCGCACAATGAAACCTCCAGCTTAGTTGATCCGAAAAGCTAGTTATGGTTCAACTGATAGGGATGAGTCAAGGTACTTCTTGAGGATGGCCTTAAAATCCTAGATAACAAGATGAAAGATAAAATAAGGTCTAAACACACGAGATGCGGAAAACACATTGGCACACAAACCTTTTCATTCTAAAAGTTTTAATATTCTGAAACTCTAAGCTGGCTAGCCCACACATTGCTCACACAATCCTACAACCTTTATTTCTCGATGCCAAAAGGTTATAGTACTAAAGGGACTTGCGAAGGAGCTAACAAAAAAAAAACGTCAAAAGACAACTTGGGTGCTAGGGAGGGGATTTCATAGTTATCGTTAACTTACTTCCATACATATCGAAAATACTAGTTTGATCAACATAGTAACTTGCAACTCAATCGCAGAGAAGAATTAATACATAAACAAACAGACGAAGGTCTATCATTCGAGCAAGAGAAACATAGCATTCAGAGGAGAGGGCACACGCATCCTTTCGACCAACATACTGTCAACGATAAAAGCTAAAACAAGGAGAAACAGCAGAAAGTTATGAAATCTCCCATCATGACATCCAACTGACAAAATCAATGCAAGGAAAAAGTGGTTCGATTTCACAATAATTGTAAATATAATATTATAGTAGAAAGGTTGTAGAAATATCTTGCCTGTTTCTCCAGCTTCAACAGGTCGTACAGACTCCACACGGGCCAGCATAAAAACAATAGCATACAAGGATGTGATTTACTAATGCTATGGCAATGTCAAAGGGCCAATGTGATAACCTGGAAGTTTTCAATAGATGGGGCCAAAATTTAACAGTTGAGTATTTTAGCTGCAATTACCATCTTACAACCGCCTCGTAGTAATGCTTCTACACTTGGCAACTGACTTCAGCAACCAAAGCTGTTCCAGCTATGCCCATCTTCAGGGCCTCCATGAGAAAATATCCAAGGGTGTTTGACTCGTACACCTGAACAAGCTCCCTATCACCGATGCGCCACAAGCATTAGCAGTGTTGCACGTAATATGGAAGGAAGCTGTGAGGAGTTTCTGAGATGCTTAGTGAGTGTGACATTCGAATACAAGCTTAGCCATTTCTCTGAAGCTTGTACAACTTTCGCAAGGCACAGTTGGAACCTGATATCCACGAAACCAGCTCTTACGCAGGCTATCTCTTGAATATATTGGCCATAACGTCACCTTTCTACCTTCATCAAATTCCAAACAGGACATGCCATCAAACTCTTCGGTGGCAAACATTAGCAAAATAGCTTGTATGGTGTGATAATGTCCAACAAAAAACTTATATGCCTGTCCAACTTGGTGACTTTTGAAGCAATTCACTATAATAGCAAAAAAATTTTCCTTTCATGAATATTCTGATATGAAACAGATCGGCCTCTATGAGGTTCTCTTCCATGAGTTACATCGTACAACAAGTAAGATCTCAATAGAGAATCTTTTGTAGGAATAAATTTCATCAGGTCTGCTGGTAACACCCTCACTGTCACATAATCGATTTTGAAGATACAATACTCAGTACATGTTCTGGATCTGAAAAATATCCTGCTACCTTCATTTGGGTACAAACATTTTGTCCAATCATTGCATAGATCTCCTGCACACCATAGTTAATCACTCACATACAAGGAGAATCCCATTTAGAGAGCTCGATGGCTGAACAGATAGTTTATTACATCAAGTTGGCCTGAAGGCTTGTTAGGAGTGACTCCAAAAATCCTTCTACTATATCAACATGCATTTACAGGTCTAACTTTAAAATTCGGTATATCAATTGACAGCACTCTTTGTAACAGTGTATAATCCCACAAGCAATTTGGAAACCTTTCACGCCAATGGATGACTCGTTGCTCAGGAGATCATCACCGCAGCAACATTGTAGCATGAAATCCTTGTCAAACTGTCTTATCTGTCTCTTTCCCTGAAGCACCACCTATAAGAAACATGCCTGTCATGAGTAAACAAAACCAGTCATTCTATCCATGATCGATTACATATTGCACAGTCACAAGTCAAGATCTGCAATAGAGAATCCTTGTAAATAAATTTCCATCAAATCCACTGGTAACACTCTCACTTGTCACATGGGATTCGAAGCGCTTTTGAAGATCACATGCTCATTACATTGTTCTGGATGCTCGAGAAAGATGAATATCCTGTTACCTTTGAGGCCATGAAATTTTCTTTGCAGACGAAAGATCGTCTAGTTGCATGCCAGACACGTAGAGAGATGAGTGCAACGGAAACTCACCTTTTCCCTGCACATTGCAATCATGAATCCTAAAAAAAAAATTGTTTGACGATGCAACTTGTGCAATGCAGCGAGAGGAAACTTGGTCAATCTTGCTAGTCCGTGTGCTTTGAAGCCTTCTACACTAGCTTGTGTGCTTCATCTGAGGACCAGATGTCAAACCAGACTTACCCAATGCATTGAATAACAGAATCAAATCTTGAGATCCTGGTGAAGAAAAATTCCTCCACTGACTCCAATCTCCCTTGCAACGTAGAAAAACGAGACAGTTAAACTGAACAAAGAAGATGCAAATGAGGGTTAATAAATGCAGTGCAGAACAGAACCAGCTAGAAGACTCCAACACGTCTAGATGGTCTATAACTGCCACCCTCCACACAGGGGTCAATCCAACAGAAAGAGGCATCATCTAACAACAATAAAAAAAACAAGAATTCCCGAGTAGCTCACGCCAAAGGAGATAAAGCTGACCGAGATGAAGGTACTCCTGGGGATTTAAAAGACTCCATATTTAAAATTAGCGAATTTAAAACAATTCTAGGATTGCAGAATCGGTCGACCCAGGATGAGAACCGGGGTTGAGTATGTTAAATGAAATATTGATGCAGAGTGCCACTCAAAAACCATGGTGCCACCATAAAACATGCTCTTCCTCATGGTGCGCAACGAGGAGAAACTCGATCTGGGAGCGATAAAATAAATCAAAAGGAGTTAGTTTAACGATAACCATCAGGATGATACCCATAACAATCGATATAAAGAAGGAATAAAAGAATCCATCGGTGATCGACTAATACAATCATAATGTCATTATTCCATTATTACTATTATCTCCCTCATTTTACAGCTTGTAAAATAATGGTATCAATTATAGTCATAATGGTCAGCAATCGAGGTCGTTGGGAGGCACAAGACAATGGATGCTTAGCAATGGATTGCCTTAGGAATGAAGCATGTCCAACGGGGCATTACATTCTCCTCCCCTTAAGAAAGCATCGTCCTCGATGCGACATAACACAGCAGGGAAAAGAAATGGTTCGCAACCAAGAATAGGTAAAGGAGAAATTACACCCTATGGTTTAAAATTTTAGTTGATTAAAGCACGGCCACAGGGTAGCCTTAGGAACATTTGGTAGAAATTTTAACTTTCAATGTTCTGTGAAGATTGGCAGTTCTTTCTTGTTCATTATTTCATTAGTCTCTTTCCATTAGCATTATTCTTAGTTTAATTTCTTTTAAAAATTTCATCATTGAAGAGTTTTGGTTTATTCTTTATTGTGGGTGCCCAACATGAACTGCTAACACAACACCCTATCAGGTTCACAAGACACTACAGATTCACAAGCACACAAGTATATACTTCAAGGCTGTATTACACCACAAAAGGTTACTCAAATACGGAATGGAATAGGCACAGTCCACATAACATAGTACTCGTCACACATCAATGACTGACATACAAAATACTCAAACAAAAGAGTACTACAATCCACCAGACATTTCCTCAATTTGCATCAATGAAAAAAAAATTCACATAACACCAAACCATGCTACAGGTACGTAGTGTCCACAAGGGAATCAATGACATATCTACAACATCACAACACATATCCATCTGACATGAGTAACACATACATCAAAAGACCACTACCAAACATCACAATAACTCAACATATATCCATACAGAAACATCAACCATATAGACAAATATCATAAGCCTCCCTCAAACTCTTATGCCTCCCTGAAGTCTCTTATGCCTCCCTCAAACTCTTATGCCTCCCTCAAGTCTCTTATGCCTCCCTCAAACTCTTATGCCTCCCTCAAGGAGGCCGGTTGACCCTATGGCCCAAGGCACATAGAGTTCGAACACTCCTAACCCAAGTGACATAATAACGCGTGGTTCAACAACCCACTAGTTATCTGTAACTCCTTGGGGCGTACCCCTATACAACGAAGCGGGTCCATAGGTCCAACCATCCATGGTGCATCCTATGACCCTATTCCACACATCACGACAATAGAACCAGCACAACAATCCAATCCAAAGTGCCAAGTGGCAAAGTACAAGCCTTGGGCAAGGCGGTAAGAATTCCAAATTTAAAAGAAGACCCCAAATCAAGCTAAATAAATGGCCAAATAGCCATAGTTAGTATCAAAATCCCCATGTTAGTGCCACAAACCAAGGAAATGCCCAAAATTGTAAAGCATGGCAATCAAGAAAAGCTGCTGGTCCTCACAAAATAAAGTATAAAGCTCAATTTACGAATAAAATCAACTTATAATAATGTCACATTACGATAACTGTGTGGCCTTATCTAGCCACCAAAGGGGTACTCAACGAGTTGCTAGCACTCGGAACATCGAGCCTCAGCTCGTAAATACATATCAATAATACAACTGTCATCACCTCCATCTGAATCTTCCCGCCACCACTTCGACAAGGCTAAACATAGTCATAAATACACTAAGGTTGCATACAGACAACCACATAGGGAGAGAGGAAAGAATCACATGTTATTTACTAAACCGAGTTTTGGCTCGAGTTATTGACCCATGGTACACCACTCCTCACTCTCAACATACACTTCACTGATTCCCTTTAGGGTTGGTTAGCGTAAGGCTCACAACATAACATACAACAACATCACTAACATAATGGTGGTACACACATAGCTACCATAACGTCCTACATATGGTACATATACAGGGTAGATCACGATCATACATTCACTGAGTGTAACACATCACTTTACCACATTCTGCACCCAAAGTGCAAGCACCATACGATAGGGTTCATACACTCACCGTATGACCCAAAATCACAACATGAAGCATTACATATTTGCACAGTCATACATACGATGAACATAGTACATCTCAACATAACATCTATTGCTGCATAACAAGGTGGTACACACATTTCTTCAGAACATGGTAAAAAAAACATCATGATACAACTCATTTCTTTTAACATCAATCTAGTCATACAACACATTGATACACCCATATATCACAATATGCCACAATGCTCTAACACTATGTCATCCACTATATAATTCTTTTCACACGCCACAAACAGTAATTCACACGTGAACTCTTCATAGAATCCACAAGAAGGAGAGAGAATGCTCCCATCCCAACATATCAACATGATCACAAACACGCACAAGGTGACATACACATCACGTGCGTTCACAATATCACAATTACGACAATAATCACATCACATTTAAAGCACATTACTCTTCCAATATCTACCACCATCATGCAACATCATGATCATCATGCAGTATCATCATGTAACACCACCACCACCATGTAACATCATCATACAACACCAATCCGGCCCATAGGTTTGAGAGCATGAACCCTCGCTCTGATACCAAGTGTAACTACCCAAAAATACCAACACATACACGAACAACACCAGTGAAATACAGGATAATTTTTTTTTGACTTGCTTGACACATAATATGACACAACATGTCAAGTCACCTAGGAATACAACCAACACTGTGAACAACTTGATACAAGGATGGCCATAAAGGTAGCACAACACGGACACACCTATCAAGGACAATTTTTTACTTCTTCTTTTTGACAATACAACATGAGTCCAATCACAGAACACACTTACAGTTAGGGCCAACCACACTGAGATATTCTTGATCTAAAGGACATGCAATTTTACAAACAAGGTCTTCCCACAGAAGGTTTCTTTAGATCATGTTTTAGCTGTAAGTGCTTTTACATTCTTTACTTTCCCCAGAGAAATCATGATAGGAGAATTTGAAGTTCATGTCTCCTTTGAAGAATTTTCTCCTACCTTGTTAATGTTAATATACAGTGTAAACCAATTATTGGATGGCAAGAGGTTACTTCATTTACTTGATTAACTTATTCATTGGTTAGGAGGCAGTTAGTTTCTCAAGGATCTTAACTTTATCAAACTGTTTTTCAGCGTTGTGCTTTTAAACATGTATGTTTTACCCTTTTTAAGCGGTCATATTTTTATTTTATTTTATTTTTACAGTACATGACTGTCTAAAACTTGGATTCATCATTAAGATCTTATTAGTGGTTAAAAAGGATTACATTGGGGTCAAGAGTCTAACTAGAAATATTATAGGTTTGACTCGGGCTTCACTTGAAGAGATAGACATAAGTATACTGTCTACTTTTTCAACGGGTAAGATAGATCGAAGAGTTTCTTAGTCAAGTTCCTTCTATTTATTATAATCTTATTATCTTCCAAGAATTCAATCATTGATTTCACCTTAAGACCATTCTAAGGATTTACCACAGTAAGAGATTGTTGATTAGTTTAAGTGGGATCACCAGGTATATTTGTTTCTCTTGTTTTCTTTTTGCTAGGTTCAAAACATAGTCCTCTACCAAACGACACATGACCAAAGGTAACCAAAGTGATGTAAGTTGATTCAAGTTTAGATAATTATAATTAGGTTGACAATTCAAGGATAAATCATATTCTGAAAAGTGAAAATTCAACAAAGGATACGCATGTCAAAACAAGTTCATTTAATCTTATTGACAATAGTATTTCTCAAATTGACTTTCAAAAGATAACAACAACCTACATGAGAACAATACAAAATTATAATGCAATGCCTTCTAGATAGTCTCCACAATTTCCATACCAATGCTGTAAAGCAAAAGAAAAACATTCATACAATAGCAGTTCCTAAGAAGGCTGGAATCCACTTTCTACACGTGTTTCTTTCTCTCTCTCTCTTTTTTTTCTTTTCTACTCAGGAAATCCTTAGGCACATTTGTTAGCACATGTTAGTTCTTAAGAACTGAGCACGATAAAAGCTATAACATTAAGACAATATGTTGTTATCTAACTGTTTCAAGGAAGAAAAAGACACCGTTGATTATGAAAAATAATCTAAGAGTCTAAACAAGAGCAATTAAAGAGTTGTCCAAAAGCATAAAATGTCTAAATAAAAGGGACGACACTAACTCTATTTAATTATCATTTTCTCATAGGAGCAGTTCATAAACATCATAGTGAATTTCACCCATATCACAATAATGATCGTCATTTTAACAAGATAACATTTCGAAACGAAAACAATTACAAGAAGAGCATTAATTTCAAACGTGATCTGTCCCTATTTGTTTAAGTTAGTTCACCAAGCCAAGGATCCACTATGCCACTGGAAGATCCCAAACAATCAATTGACATGAGAATATCTAAACCAACATGACTTATTAATATTAAGATGATGTGCCTATAACAGTTAATTTTATGTCAGTACCGAATAAATAAATTGGAAAGAAAAGGGATGCAACGCACAAATGACCTCGTATGGGTCACATCCTATCCTAACAATCCTTCTATTAAACTTTCTTCTAATCAAGAGAGTGTCTTAAAAAAAAGGACAAACTTGGCAAGACCAAACATAACCATTATAAATCTTACAGGAGGTTTACTCAATCATTCACAAGAACACAACACAGGATACATAGCTTCCAAAGGATCTGTCGTCAACAACAAGTTGACTTAAACCTTTCTGGTCAATACATAACCATTCTACTACAATGACAGCAAGGAGGTTGTATCACAACGATCATCACAAAAACCAGTCAACCAATGAGTTTCCAAACACACCGACCTCTAAGTCACAGAAGAATGAAATTTAAGCATCTTTACGGAGAAAAACGTAGAGTAATTTCTTACGCATAAAACCAACATCCCAATTTTAAGATTTGAAAACTTCCTCACTAATGATCAAGTAGATCTTGTATCCTCCAACATGTGTGAAACAAAATCAAGGTAAGAAAAGAGTATTTCCTCTGACATTTTAAGCTATCCAAAAGAAATGTGAGTATCGTCAAAAGAATACATTCCATAGGATCAGCTACATTCCTCAAAACATACAACAGTCACCAAGGGAGAGAAGGTGATTCCAAAGACAACAATCTCCAAACGGTGAACATGAATTGATATCAAATTCTGACGATCAACCATGACACTCGAAGAATAAAAGTATTTCTTCGAGCGATTCATAACAAATAACAAAAGCAACTAACCTAGTTGAAAGTAATATCAACTTGGCTCAATTCAAAAATCAGTCAAGCTAAGCACACACCAAGCCAATCGGGAAGGGTTACTAGAACCTAAAACAACTAAAAGAAAAGGATAGAGACAGGAATAGCATCATTCACCTATACACAATGCACTCGCAGTACTCAATCACCAATTCGCAAATACCCAACATAAACCAGAACTACAGATCTCGAACCGAAACAAGAATAAGAACAAAACAGGAACTATAAAGTTGAGTCCAACGACAATGTTTGATAAAACATTCAAATCGTGAGACCAACACAAAGAACTCGGGAATTTTCATTACAGGAACCCCACCTCTTTTGTTTTATTAGTCTTAAGAACAAAGTTCACCCAACTAATATTTATTAAAACCCAGAAAACAATATAAAGGCTTCAACCAGCGCAATCATTTCTAATGCCAAAAAAAAAGAATACAAACGAGCAAGGGAAGTGGAAACCAAATAGCATACCATCACATGAGACATTTATATGAAGAGTAGAGTTATTTAATGATTCAGTTAAATAACAGCATAAGAATCAATGGTATAGAGAATATTGTGCCTGATTAAACTCCCGCAGTCGATAACAAGATGGACGGGGCCTGCAACAGCAACCCAACCAGTGCAACTTCTCTTCCTCAGCCTGCTGAAGGTCCAAACTCTGTTAACGGCCATGCTCTTGTCTTCATAAAATCAATTGTATAGTCCGCAATGTGCATCTCTACCCATAGTTCAGTCGGGTCGCATATTCCTCTCGGCAATTGTCTTCATATATCTCAGCTTTGACTGAAATAGCACCACCACCAAGATATCCCATATGCATCTGATTGTTTATGATTTGGACCTCCTAACCTTGGTGCTCTCATAATAGGAGCAGCCCTAGTCTATTATTAAATAAAAGCCCGTCTCTGACATAAGGCAATGGACCACTGTAAGCAGCCTGCAACCCTGCCTGATCACAATCATAGATAGAAATGTCATGGAACTGATACTGATGGTATGTAGAAGGAGCATGGCAAGCCCCTGTTTTTGCAAGTTTTAAGTTCAGCCAGAAGAATCTGAACTCAGCACTACAGTCATATAATGAGTATCCCCGCAAACAAATAATGTCAATTATGTAGTAAATTTGATCTAACTCATGAAAAAAGTACAATCAAGAATACAAAACATGTGACTGGGGCCAGAAACTTTTTTTTGTTCTTGCACCATTTGGCAAAGCTGATGGGAAGCAATGTAAAACCCGTCCATTGCAAAGCCTGCTTATTGTTGTACCATGAGAAGAAACCACAAGGCATCGTTTGCCTGCAGGTCTTGGCAACACATACCATTCATGCTTGAGGTGGGGAGGAATATCCACCATCCACTCTGGCAGCATGAACTGGCGAGAGAACCACTGACGTGCCCTCGCACCCTTAAGAAATCCTAATGATTCCACTCATTCCCGTGGAAGATACAGAACAACCACTCTCTGTAAAACCGTCCATTGTGTCTGTGTGGAAGTAAAACAAGCTAATAAAGACTGGTAATGGCCAGATACAAAACAGATGACAAAGATTCCAAGGAGAAAGGCTCCTCCAAACAGTAAGCGAGAGAATCCTGAATTTGAGGATGCGGTGATACTAAACAAAAAACAACCTAGCTGGATAGCCTGCCTGTTGGAGGTGCTCATGAAGGCTTCTACCAAACTGTAGCATACCTGTTGCCCGGCTATTTACTATTGTAGGCAGTTGCTGTGGATCCCCAATCTCGAATCAGAGGATACCCAGAAGCAAACAAGAAACCCAACTGTAGAAAATGGGTGAACTGAGAAGAGGTGCAGAAGCATTACCCAACCTCAAGATTTGATCGAGCTTCTTCCTTGTTAAATTCACCACCTGGACAGAAGCGAATTTCCAAAATGAAAAGGCAAGACAGTTCAACTAAAACTTTATCTCGTCCTTCTACTACAGCTGCAAGGTTTTGCAACCACTGATCACGACTGTGGTCACGTGCAACCAGAACATCAGGTTCAACACCAACGGTTCCTTGGGATTGCCCTGCAGCAGCTGTCGCACTTAGCTCTCTCTGGGGCCACTGATTTTTTGGGATAAGTTTACTTCTCTACCCTGTAGCTGCTGCATAAAGCCAAGCACTTCCTCACAGCACTTTCCTAGGAGAATTTCGGTTCTACACTCCACTGAAACTGCCTGTACAGCACAATTTTTGAGACCCACACCCACCCACGCAACATCAGGGTGGTAGACCTTCATTTCACCATCAATGAATCCACTATCCAGAACGTGCCAATGCAATTCATCTGTTGCAGCATTAGAACACGCCAAGAAGGAGCAGGTCAAAATGACGGGACAGGGTTATAAATTATGGTCGGTTGGTGACAATTGGTATGTTGAACAATGAAGATAGTTGGTGGAGGCACCCAACCACACACCACTTGCCAAAAGGACAGAACAACAACATCCCACGGAACAGCTTCTCCCTCATGCTAGGTAGGTCGTAGAAAAGGAAGCCCATGCCCAGCAGGGCATTACATCTGACAAGAAGAATATGTATGCATAGAGACTGTATTTAGTCGTAGCTCTGACATAGAAGAAGATATAACACATTTAGAGAGATTGTATTGAGTCGAAGCTCTGAGAAGGAAGAAGAAATATATGCACAGAAGTGCTGATTTGAGTTTGTAATAATCTATTTTATTTGAAATTCTTTATTTTATTTATGTTATTTGTTATTTTATGTGCCTAATTTCTACAAATTGGTATCAAAACAAGGATTTTTTGAGTTGGTTTCTAATTGATAACATGTTATGGCTTCTATATCTAGTCTGCATACACCACAATTCATAGGAAGTAATTACGAGTATTGGTCATTAACTATGAAGCACTACTCAAATCCTAAGATGAGTGGGAAATCGTAGAGAATAGATACACAGATCCCACAAATGCAGCAATATATAACACACTCTCATAGGCAGAGAAATGCACTTTGAAGGAATTAAAAAAGAAAGACGGAGAAGATCGATTATTCGTTCATCAAGCCATACATGAAAGCATCCTACCCAGAGTGACAACAACCAGTAAATCCCAAATTGCGTAGGAAACTCTCCAAGTTGCATATCAAGGTAATGAGAAAGTAAAAACAACCAAACTATAGTTACTTCATAGAGATTTTGAAAATATGTCAATGAAAGATTTAGATTTCGTAGAATCATTCTTTACTTTTGTAGTTGGTTTGGTCAATCAAATTAAATCTTATGGTGAAACTATTGAGGACAGAAGGACTATTGAAAAATTGCTTAGAAGTTTGCCTACAAAATTTGATCCTTTAGTAGTTGCTATTGAAGAAACTAAGGATCTAAGTCAATTTTCAATTGATGAGTTGTGTGCATCACTAATAAATTATGAACAGAGGTTTAATAGATAACATGCAGTTGTAGATCAAGCTTTTTCATCATAGGTATCTGGAAATCGTGGAAGAGGAAGAGAAAATTTCAGCCCTAGAGATAGAGGAAGAACTTCATCTAGAGGATGAAGAAACGGTCCATCAACTTCAAGTGGAATATGACATAGTCAAGAGCACAATCATAATCATTTTTCAGATCAGAGACAAGATAAGTCGCATGTACAGTTTCACTATTGCAAGAGATATGAGAACTATGCTTATGAACCTAGGAAAAAATAGTATGATCAAAACAAGCAGAATCAAAATCAGTTTGGGAGCTCTACTTCAAGCTCCATGTTTATTTCATGCACAAATATTTCCTAAGCATCACCTATTGAGTGTAATCTATCATAAGATATTGCTAGTGATGTGTGGTATTTGGATTCTGGTTGCAGTAATCACATGTCAGGTAACTTAGATTTATTTTCTAATTTGGATGAGTCAGTAAAGAAAGAAGTTACCCTTGGGAATAATAATACATTGATTGTAAAAGGAACAAAAACAACAAACATTCTAACTAAAAAGGGGGAGCAGAAGGTTATGCAGGATGTTTATTATGTTGTAGGTTTGAAGCATAATCTTATGAGCATTGGTCAATTGGTACAAAAAGCATAGAGAGTTCACATTTAAGAAAATGAATGTGTGATCGTGGATAAATCTCTAAACACCCAGGTGTTTGCTAAAGTGAAGATTGAATGCAATAGAATGCTTCCTTTCAAGATTATTCCAGCCACATTCGGAGTTCATACTATAGATCATTCCGGAGCTAAGGAGATTGAATCAACTTTTCAATCAGTAGAAAAAGATGAATCGTGGCTATGCCATCTCTGGTTTGGTCATTTAAAATTTGGTGGTTTGAATTTATTACACTTTAAAAATATGGTGAAAGGTTTTCCTTTGATTCATAAACCAAATAGAGTTTGTGAAGGGTGTATATTGGGGAAGCAACACAGAGAGTCCTTCCCAGTTGGCAAAATAAAAAGAACAAGTGCACCAATTGAAATTGTTCACTCAGATTTATGTGGAATGATGCAAACAAATTCTATTAGAGGTTGCTCATATTTTATGACATTCATTGATGACTATACAAGGAAGACGTGGTTTTACCTTTTGAGACACAAATCATATGCTTTTGATATATTTAGGTAGTTCAAGGCTTTAATCGAAAAACAAAGTGGGTAGTACATCAATGTTTTGAGGGTAGACAAAGGAGGTGAGTATATTTCCAATTCTTTTCTTAATTTTTGCAAATATCATGGTAAACAAAAGTAGTTTACTTGCAGGAATACACTGCAGCAAAATAGTATGGAAGACAAAAACAATTGAACCATCATGGAGATGCTGAGAAGTATGATGAAGGAAAATCATATTTCAAATGAGTATTAGGCAGAAGCTAGTGACAACTTCTGTTTACATCATAAATAGGTGTCCAACGAAAATTGTTCGAAACATGGTTCCTCAACAAGCTTTGAAATCAGAGGAAACACAACGTTCCTTATTTTAGAATCTTTGGTTGTGTGTCATAAGCACATTCCTTATTTTAGAATATTTGGTTGTGTGTCATAAGCACATGTGCCTGTTGAACTAAGGAAGAAGTTAGTCAACAAAGAAGAAAAGTGCATATTTGTTGCATATTCAGAGAATAAAAAAAATTCTATAAATTGGTGTTAGAGCATGGTTTATCAGATGGATGTATAATAAGCATTCTTGAATGGTTTTATTCAAAATGAACTTTTGAGAATCAGCTAGAAGGTTATGAAATTGAAGGTGATGAAGGAAATTTTATATACATGTTTAGAAAATTGGTCTATGGTTTCAAGCAAGAACCTAGAGCTTGATCCGAAGATCAATTTGCTGATATTTTTACGGAGGATTTGGAAAATGTAATTTTTTTGAGTATTTGATAATTTGTTTGGGATTTTGTCCTTCAGGAATATGTCAGATATGGAAGTGCACACTCGATTGGAGAATAATAAAATTTTGAAGGTTGAAATTAACGGGGAGTGTTGGAAATAGATAATTTCTCCCATGTATGCATTTGCTATTTTTAGGAAGAGTAAAAAGAAATTTGTTTTTCTATGCATACTTTAGTTTTAAATAGGTGTATCTATTTTTAGGAAAAGAAAATAAATAAAAAACCTTTCTAAACCTTTCTATTCGTGCACAAAAGTTTGCATTATTTTTAGCTTATAGTTCTATTATTAAGATATTCTATTCTTAGATGAAAGACCTGTTGATGCAAAATCACAGCACCCCTGGACGCACATCAGGCTTCTAGGTTGATGTTCAGGCATCTAGTGTGATTGCACAACATGGAAACCTCTCTCCAAGCGTGGGACTTGTAAAACCGAGAGAGGAATCTCCAGAGAAGGCTGGTTCCTGCTCCTAAACTACCTGCCACAAGCTATTCCAGTGCAGGCAAGCTAATCTAATCCTAATCTAACCATGCCAAGGAGACAGAGAGAGAGAGAGATAAAGGAAAAAAACAACAAAATCCTACACTAAAACGGTGATACACCAGAGAAGGAGAATGTTGGACATCTATCAAAACTGCCATGGGACAAAGAGAGGTGAGCAATGGGAAGGATGGACAGATGCATCACAGGCCCAAGGATAGATTTCACATAGAAAATGTCCCAAAACTCCATGAACACAGCTCCAAACCTGCAATGAACATTCAAACATGCACAAATACCTGCAATGAAGAGAAGTAAGAAGAGGACAAGAAAAAATGAGGAAGGATGGACAGATGCATCACAAAACACGTTTTGTTGCTCCAGAAGTTTGCACAGAACATCATTCCATTAGTAAAAGGAAAAAACGCCATTACAGAGCAAGGGAAGAGGTTTGAACTCCATTTTCAACCCTAGAGAAGAAAAGAAGGGAGGGCAGAGCCGAAAGAGATGAACCACTTCTTCTTTCAAAATGAGCCAAAAACTGGCTTTTTACATTGCATGGGTCGAACCCAGGGGACAGAAACGTAGGAAAACGTGCAAGCCCATTCCTCATTGACTGCAGATGCATAAAACGGCATGGAGGATACCTTTCCAACCCATACCCTGCCATCTTTGACCGATTTTGGAGGAGAATGCGACCCATTTGTATTAAAACGGGTCGTTAAAATGTCACTTCTGGCCATTACCATACGTCAGAGCCGTTTCTCATTTTCTCTTTCCAGAATGCGACCAAAACTCGAGATTAGATCCCAGAATCATGTAGAGCAAACGGGTTGTAAAGAACGTGCCAAAATCAAAAGATATGATGATTTGAAGAAAACAGGCAAAAATAGATTTGAAAAGCTTTTCCCGCGCTTCTGGCCACCTTGATGACCACACGTCATGTGTTGATTGGATGAGCAAGCCGTCTTCAGCCTATCGGGTTCGGGATTCTTCTCTGCATTTGCATCGGGTTTGGGAGGAGGCTGCACCAAATGCTTGATGCTCGTGTTTTCCCGAAACCCGCTTCCGCCGGTATCTCCAAGTTTTTCCTTTGTTGTCGGGCTTTCCGACCCCTCCAACATGTTCTTTGATGTCGGGTTTTCTAGCGCTTCCGACATGCCTTTAGATGTCTGGTTTTGCGAGTTTTCTCAACATGTTTCTTTGACCTGCTTTCCCGACTTTGAAGCCCGATTTGCCTTGTTTTCCCCACCACCTGGGACACGTGGCATGCATTGATTGGTCGACAGGGGCGCGAGGTCTTCCTCTACTTTTAACTTTTTGGCTTAACTCTGCCAAATTTTCTAACTCTTCCTCGATCTCCGCACTTCCCTGCTCCATATGGACGATCGTGTCCAATTCCTATTTAGGGCACGGAGCAGACCCCTCAAAACTCGCGGATTTTGGAATTTTTCCCGCGCTCTGCTCACTTGTGATGACACGTGGCAGCTATCTGATTGGTCCTCGGCTGATTCGGCTCCTTCGAAAACTTCACTTCCATTTGTCCCAGATGTCCCATTTGATTTTGGACCCTCTGGACCTTTTTCGCCCGGTCTCTTGTGCCGGACACGTGGCAGCTTCTGGTTGGTCCTCGGCTGATTCGGCTCCTTCGCGTACTTCGCCTCCATTTGTCCCGGATGTCCCATTTGATTTTGGCCCTTTGTGCGGCATTTCGGACCGGTTCGGGCATTTCGCGTCCATTTGTCCCAGACGTCCCATTTGATTTTGGACTGCTCTGGACTCATTTCGGCCGGTTCGGCTAGTTCGCGCCTTTTTGGCCCGACTTGTCCCACAGGCGTCTCTCTCAGTAGTTAGCCAAATTTTTTCCTTCTTTCGATCGAACCGGCATTTCGCGTCCAGCCGCGTACTTTTGTCCCAGATGTCCCATGTTGATTTTGCAGGCTGTCTTGAGGCTTACTTCGGCTGAGCCGGCCGGTTCGGGCCTTTTTGTCCCAAATGTCCTGACTGCCACTAGGGCTAGGACTTAGTCATTTTTATGATTTTTTCCTGGATCAACCTACTTGCCTTCTGCAACCCTTCTACATTTTCTCAGAGCTTGCTCTTTTCCTCTCAGACAGGGGACTTAGAAAATATTTGAGGGGACTCTAGCAACATGATTTTTGGCCCCGAATCAATCAATCTCCCTGGGACTTGAATACTTCTGATGCATGTTATCGAAATTTACCCCTGGGGGGGGAAATTTTGACAACAGTTTTGACGACTCAGCGGGGGCATCTGCCTGTTAGATGAAAAGACCAGTAGCCTGAAGTAATCCATTCGGCATGGAGTCATGAGTTGTAACCCGAAAACTGATCTGAACTTTGAAAATATCCCCTCTGAGCCACTTGGAAACCCACCGGACATGGAGTTGTTCTCACCAAAAAACCAATGAAAAGAACTATGCAAGAGCAAAAACCAGCAACACCAAAACTATGTACAGAACTGAAAATCATACATGCTCCAAATGGAACATGCAGAGTGTGCACAAGCACTTCTTCTGCTGAAAGAAAACCTAGCTACTCTACTCTAACTGGAAGCAAAGGCAAGCTAAACAAACCCTGCAACTGGTTGTGAGAAATAGCTTCCTTTCTTCAAAATTGGCAGCCATGCAATTGATTTCGCACTGATCATGGCTGTTTGGATGGATGGAAAATCAACAAGAAGTTGGTCTTCTATCCAAATCATCAAGGTATCAACTCAAAAATCCAATACCTCTTTTAGTTGCTCTGCATTTGGATTGGAGAGGTACGACAGCTGATCCTTGGTACTCTGTATGCTCACCCCTCATGCCTCAGAAGCAAGCATGACTGGTTGTGGCTTCTCCTTTGGCTCCAATGAAGCCAAATACCTGATTGGGCAAGGTCTGATCCGTTTGACATGCCCATAGCTCTGATTTTCAACTCTAAGAATGAAGTCTTCTTGTAGACCCACCTGAGATGGATGACGTGGAAGAAATGGTAGGACCCTTTTGCCCTTTCTCTTCCTCCGATGAAGAACATGGAAGATTTAAATCTTCCAATTTTGGTTCCAAAGGGCTGCTATAAGATGCAGGCTGCTGCAAATGAATGCTCTCCTTCATGACAGTAGACTCTTGTGTTTGGAATGTGGATGATGAAAGAGAGAATGGTGAAAACTCAACCGGCTCTTCTCCATCAAAACAGTCCTCCAAATCTGACAGGTAAACTGCCTCATTGCTGTCCTGCTGCTCGTGTTCAACTTCCTCCATGGTGTCCTCTTGATCTGCAACTAGACCACCATGGTTTCCTTCACTCTCCAATATTGAGTTTGAGAGATCAAACTCCTTTTCAGTGCTAGAACTTGAGAGAGATGAAGTGGAAAAGAAGAACTGAAGGTTCTTCTGTAACCTGCTTTGTGCTCAAAGCCCTTGGATCTACGTTTTTCTCCTCCATAGCTAGATTGTGCTCCTCTTCCTTTTGGATTTGGAGCAGCTTCTCCTTCCTCCAATGTTTGAAGAGCAATCTTGCTCTTGATTGAACTCCTTCTCCAGCATGAAGTTTGTCAAGTCAAACTCTTCAATCTGCTTCTCTAGAGGATAAGTTGGGACTGCAAGATCTTCTTCTTCTGCTGCAACCAAATCAGTCCTAACCATCATTTTTTCAACCTCAGCCTCTTCTGTGGGCTTCACCAGCAAAGGGATCTGTGTCATCACCAAATCTAAGCGGCCCAAACTCTTCAAGACTGTCTGTCACTTCTTTTCTTTTGGGCTCTTCCTCTTGTTGTCCTTGATGACTGATTTTTAAAATTTCTTCTTTCCCACATGGAATTGGGAATGCAAAAGGAGGAATGGGTTGGAAACTCGATTGATTTTACATTTTTTTTGTGGTGGTGGAGGAGGTAGAAACTCTTGTTTCTTTGGAGGAGGGGGTATTTCTGTTAGCTCTTGTGGAGGGAATGACTGTTTGGAAGGGAAAATGAAAGAAGAATCGAGATGAAATGGAAGACTGAGAGGATGGAGACATGGATTCCACATTTGGGACAGCAGATGGAGAGTTTGAAACTTGACACTGCTGAACTGAAACAAATTGGGAAAGAGGAAAAGAAAAGGCATGAGATGGTGTGCTTACCTGTTGACAAGGTTGCTGAATACTTCTCTCATACACCTCTATTTCTTCAATCCACTTGTGCAAGTTGGGGCAGCGTATGCTTTATCATGAAGTCAAGCTTCTCCTGAGGGCTGTAAGTGACTTGGAAAAGGTCCTCACCCATGGACAGGGTGCTCCTGTAACCGATTCCGAAATGCTCCCATCTGTTCCTGTTGCCCTGGACTACACTATGTTTACCTCCATCTTTTGGATTTTCTCCAACAGACCAGCATCTTGGATCTGATGGTCTTCATTGTATGCACACCCTTGCTCTTGGAAAGCTCCATAGCCAAACTGACTTTGGCACTGCTGCTCATATGGGTATGCATACTAATCTTGAATCTGCTCAAAATGCTGATTTGGAGGATTTGTAAAACATGTTGGAGGTGGAATATACTGCTGTTGTTGATGTGAATTCCATGATGGAAATGAAGTCATGATTGCACAACTTGATGGAATGGAAAAGAATGAAGGGGATGGAAAGAAAGATGGATGAAAAATGGATGGAAAATGAATGGAAAGGAAGGTCTGCAAACTTGATAGAGATGGGTTGTTGACCAGATGGAGTCGCCAGATGTGTTTGCAAGTGCCTCCAAAGGATGAAATCTTCACAGGAACACATAAACCTGCAAAAGATGAAGTGAAAGACCTCTAAGGTCCCACCGGGCGTGCCAAAACTGTTAGATGCAAAATCACAGCACCCCTGGACTCACATCAGGCTTCTAGGTTGATGTTCAGGCAATCCAGTGTGATTGCACAACATGGAAACCTCTCTCCAAGCGGTTGGGGACTTGTAAAAACCGAGAGAGGAATCTCCATAGAAGGCTGGTTCTTGCTCCTAAACTACCTGCCACAAGCTATTCCAGTACAGGCAAGCTAATCTAATCCTAATCTAACCGTGCCAAGGAGACAGAGAGAGAGAGAGAGAAAGGAAAAAAAATAGAAAAAGCCTACACTAAAACGGTGATACACCAGAGAAGGAGAATGTTGAACATCTATCAAAACTATCATGGGACAAAGAGAGGTGAGCAATGGGAAGGATGGACAGATGCATCACAGGCCCAAGGATATATTTCACACAGAAAGTTTCCCAAAACTCCATGAACACAGCTCCAGATCTGCAGTGAACGTTCAAACATGCACAAATACCTGCAATGAAGAGAGGCAAGAAGAAAACAAGCAAAAACGAGAAAGGATGGACAGATGCAATCACAGAACACGTTTTGTTGCTCCAGAAGTTTGCACAGAACATCATTCCATTAGTAAAAGGAAAAAATGGCCCATTACATGAGCAGGGAGGAGGCTCGAACTCCATTTTCAACCCTAGAGAAAAAAAGAAGGGAGGGCAGAGCAGAAAAGATGAACAACTTCTTCTTTAAAATGGAGCCAAAACTGTCTTTTACATTGCATCATCGAACCCAGGGACAGCAACGTAAGGAACCATGCAGCCCATTCC
>CM034151.1:754285058-754301141 GCA_019776745.2 Taxus chinensis
TCGGAACTCCCATATTATCCTTGGGAATTGGTGTGAGTCGTGACAACTACCTCAATTTACAAACTAATATGTCTCTTGGATCGGGTTATTCATCTCATAATCTGAACTGACATCGTAGGAATGCTTCAAGTGCTTACCTCCTTTGGCTAAAGTAGAAGCTTTTGATGGATTTTCCTTAACAAAATCAAAGAGGTTTTTGTTTTAGGCATCTCACAGACCAAATCTACTCTAACCAAACCTAATTGTGGCAATAAATAGAAAAGAGGAAGACATGAGCGGAAAGACTTTGGTTGGATGCAATGAACTCCATTGATGACATTACCAAATGGACCTTGGAAGCGTTTCTTTCTCATAAAGGAAGGAGAAGGCTAGTCAAGCTCATCTAATCCATCGTGCATGATATAAATTTGGTTTCTTTGATGATTTTTAGGACGTAATGACAATAGTCATGAGGGATTAAGCTATGTTAGTATTTTAGAATTTTTGTATTATGATGTTGACAGTTAATGAGTAGAGTTGTATTATGTGGAAATTTGTTTAAAGGTGATGGCTTGACCCTGCCTAGGTTCTTTAGTTCATAACTCCAGTCAAAAAGTGTGTATGGAAAAGGAACCCATTTAGCCCTTGTTTTCACAAGAAAGGGACCTGCCAACCCTTTTTAACAGATCAAAAAAATTGAGCATGGATAAAATCCAAATGTTAAATGGGTCGAATTATAGCATTTGGAAAATTAGGTTAAAGGTTGAAGTTATGTCTTGAAAACTTTGGGGCCTTGTAAACGAAGTTGAAAAACAACATATTGGTAGGAAAACAATTGTTAATAACCTGAATTACTTCTAGTAGAAATCCCAAGAAGCTATGTCCATTATTTTTTGAAGCATTAAGGATGAATTCCTACTCCATATTGGAAATCAAAAATCCCCCTATGACACATGGAAACAACTAGAATCCATGAACTTGGGCACCTAGCATTCTAAAATCATAAAACCCGTTCTAGAACTGTGACTAAGATCAAAAACATTAAATCATAGTTGAATGGTTGCAACTGCAACCTAATCCCCTAATCCAAGACAAACTCCTATATTTTATAATTTAAATTAACATTTATGAAAAGTTTAGAAACTTCATTTCGATTCTAGACTTTAAATATCTAAATGAATATAATATTCTTGATTTGATGACTCTTTCTTCACTACTAATCTAAGAAGAACAGGTTATGCCTAATGTTTACTCAAAAGAAAATGCCACTCATGCCCTTCTCTACCAAAATCAAAAAACCTATGTCCCTAAAAACAGTGGAAATCAGAATGTTAAATATTTTTTCAAATCAAAGCTCAAACCCTCTAACAAACATAACAACAACGGGAATAAGAAGAACTTTAACAAAAATTTCAAAGTGAAATTTAATGTAACTTGTAATAAGTGCACAGCAAATTCAGTCACAAAAATAAAGACTAATACCAGAACAAGATAAGTTATGGTAACAAAAAAGTAAAAAATAACAAAAGGAAAAGGTTCAACAATCAGAAGTCAAATCATAACTAAAATCAAAATCAAAATTCAAATCAGTTTCAAAACTCAAATAAACCATTGCACTTTACACTACTTTCAGCATCTGACGACAGTAAATAGATCCTAAATACCAGTGCCTCAAGACACATGACTTACATTTGTGATATCCTCACAGATGTCAAAGAATGTTGTGAAGTAATCTATCTAGGTGATAACTTCGTCATAGAAGCTAAAAGACAAGGTAAATCCAAAATCTCTATTGGTTTCATTAGTAATGTTTTTTTTGTCCCTAATCTTAAAAAGAAAATTTTATCATGTTCTCAATTGACCCAAGATAATTTTATTGTTACCTTATTTAAAGATAAATGGTTTACAAAGCATAAATATAATTCCATTATTGTTGAAGGCATTCACAACAATGGCTCTAAATTATAAATGGCTTTGCTAATGAGACATGTCTTTCCTCCCAAATCAGATACAAAACTCGCTTGTGGCATGAAAGACTTGGTCATCTTAACTTTGGAAGCCTTGTTGATATGTCTTGTCAGAATCTTGTAATAGGATTGCCTAAAATCAAAACTCATCATGAAACTTGTTAAGGATGCTTATGTGGTAAATAGCACATTCAACTCTTTCACAAGCATTGAATGACAAAAACTCATCTCATCCTTCAGAGCTAGTTCATAGCAGTGTTCCACGAAGTCTCGGAACAGAGAGACGTGGGGACGGGTATCGAAGACGGGGGGACCAAGGGCCTAGGTTTGGAGACAGCAAGGGAACGAAGACGGAGCGGCGACGAAGCAACAGGACGGAGGGATGGTGGCACATATATATAGTATTTGAAAAATTAGTTGTAAAAAAATTAAGAAGAAACAACAAATAAAACTTTGAAATACTAAACACATTGAATTAAACAATGAAAAAGCAAAATATCAATATATTAGATATTTATATTCAAATGATGATTACATCCAAAATTCAAATACAATTGGCTAGTGGCTCAATGCAATGAAGACTTGGCACTCGCTCTAACTCTTATTGTTACTTTTTGTTAATGTTATTCCTCTTCCATACAAATCTTCTCACTCTCGCTTGCTAATTCTCTCACCCTCTCACTCTTGCTTGCTAATGCTTTCACTCTTGCTTTGAAATTTTAATTGTGATTTGGAGTGAGGGTATAACTCTTAGTTATAGTTCTTTCTGGAGAGCTTAGGGGGTGGGTGCGACCCATTGAGTATTAGAGGTAGGATTGGGGGCCAAAAATTATTAAAAAATGTTTTTTTTAAATACTTTTTGACAGCCTTGTGCCTCTAGGGACGTTTGGGAGTCTCAGGCACGTCTAGGAGTCTTCAAGTTAGGTTGAGAGACTTCTAGAAGTCTTTGGGATGTTCCAAAGTCCCCAAAAAATGGGGATGTCTCAGAAACATCTCTTCTTTGAGGGAAACATTTCAGGGACGTCCTCGTGGAGCTGGTGGCAGGATAGCAGGGGACATCCCTATGACATCCCCAAGTCTCGGAGACGTCTCAAGTCTCGGAGACAAAAGTGTTAAAGGGGATGCGTCTTTATGGAACAATGGTTCATAGTGATGTAAGGGGACCACTTGAAGTTGCCTCTCTGAGTGGTGCTCTATAAGTTGTTACCTTTATTGATGATCACACAAGGATAACTTGGACCTATTACATTAAAAAAAACTTGAGTTTTAACTAAGTTTAAAGAATTCAAAGCCTTAGTTGAAAACTCCTCTAACTTGAAAATTAGGAGATTAAGAATTGATAATGGAGGTGAATACATAAGTAAAGAATTTGATTTTTTTGCATTCCTGTGGAATTCAAAGAGAGTTAACCACCCCCTATTCTCCACAATAAAAAGGGGCTGGCAAAAAGGAAAAACCGATCCATTTTAGGAATGGCTAGGATTATGTAACACTCTGGAAATATTCCTAAATTTATGTGGGCAGAAGCCATGAACACTGTTATCCAAGTCTTGAATAGAGTCTCTACAAAAGCTTTGCATCAAATTACATATCTAGAAATGTGGGCGAAGATGAAACCAAATGCTAACCATCTTAGGATATTTGGTAGCCCCACTTCTATTTTTATTCCTAAAGTTAATAAACTTATTGATAATTTGATATATATCCTAAGTTTATAAACTTTATATCTATATCAATATAAAGATTGATCAATTAATTAAATTAGTTGAGAAGAGTGATTCAGTACAACCTTTCAGTTGTAACCAATCACCCGTCGCCTATAAAAGTGCTTTCCCATATGGAAATGATACATTGAAATTAATTTTTGACATTGGGAAATTCTCGGATGTATGTATAAGTGAGGAGGAAGATTATTGTACTGGGTTCTTGCCCTGTAAATGTCAGGCAGGTCTGAAATTGTCGGACAAACTTTGTAAGTTCTGAATTATTAGATAGCACATTAATTGTGGGGTTTTTTATGGTAAGATTTTCCCCATGTAAATTTTGGTGTTCATGTGTTATTTAATTTCTGTATTATCTTATTTATATTCTGCAATTTACATATCTGTAATTTCGAGTTTTATTCGTCACAATCTCCAGAAATCATATTTTTTTAACTATTGACTATAAAATCTTGAAAGTGTTCACACATTTATGGTATAAAATAATAATAAATAACATAAATTTTCTAGATTCTGTATTTTAAGATTCTACCATCACCAGTACAAAATTTTATAAAGTTGAATGAAAAAAAGGAAAAAAAGGAAAAAAATGAAAAATCTTTATGATTTTGCCGTATTTGGTAATTATGCTTCCCTGTATTCTCCACATACAAAAGGAAAAGAAACAAAATGAAACGTCATACTCCTTTTTATACATGGTTTGAAAATTCTACAGGGTAATTTGAGACTTACCAATCTCATAATTTGATGTGATCATAAGCTTGTTTCATTTAAAGTAGTCTCTCCATTCTGCCTCTGAATCAGAAAGCATATTCACAGACATTGAACAAATTTAGCATTACTAATAAAATATGTTATTACAGAAGGACAGCAAAGACTGTGTTAATGATGGCAACAAGGATTCCAATTACTAAGCATTTCTTATAGCAGCTCATACCATTTTTCTCTGCATTTATTTCGGTTTAATCCAGACCATGTAATTTTTGGCTTTTCGAACAATCCTAAGCTGCTCTTTTAATTTATATTAAAACAAAAATCGGGGAAAGCACTTGAAAATTAAAACATAAAACATTTAATTTACAATAGAAAAGCCATTTGCATTCATTGAGAATAAGAGTAAGAGGAGGAAAATTTTAACTACCGATGTACATTGTTTTGGTATTGTGAACCGGTTGTTGAGGTGAAGAAGAGCCAATGTCCATTGTATAGTTGAGAAAGCCCTAGTGCATTTGTTGCACCCAACCCATCTTTTATGCAAACGTTGGAGAATTTGGGAGTGAAAGTAAGGTGTGGAGAACGGCAGCTGTTCTGTTCAAAATATGGTAGTCTATAAAACGCCCAGAATTGTTGATGAACTGCCTCAGCAAAAATGTGGTTTCATAGAGGATTAGCTCAAAATGGCCGTTTGATAATGCCCCGAATCATTTTAAGTAAATGCAATTAGCAGGCATAAGAGCATTTTACAACTTTTCTGATATATGATGAAGCAGGTTAGGCTTTTTGAAAGATTTCTCTAAGTTTCTTGGATGAGCATAACTGATTACATAAGGATCTGGCCTATAAACCAGATAGGTTTCTTAAAACTACTTTTTAAAAATATATATTATTTCATTGCACCTAACATAAACAAAAGCAGAACATACAGGATATCAACAACGCGTTAATAAATAACAAAGATCAACTTACCTTCGAATCCCCAACGGAAGAGCGCATATATTTTAAGGTCGCACCAAGCGGGGAAGAAATCCCAACTATCTATGTTCTCATAGATTTATTGGTAGAAATCTAACTATATTTTCAAATTGTGGAAATAAGAAAATATATATTCACCAAAAAAAAGTGTAGAATTTTTTTTTTGTTGACTTGGTTTTTAGAAACAAAGGTGTACATTTTTTTTTTTGTGGGCTGTAGTTTCTACAATGGTTTATATATGTGACAAATGTTTCTCCTATAGTTGAGTTGTCTTGTTTGATTATTAACTTGTCGTGCATTCAAGATGGTGGGAATAGAGGTATAGATGGTTGGTGGGGGCAGAGATATGGGCGGTTACACCATTGTGCACCATATGATCCAAAGGTATTCATAATTTAGTTTAATGTGTTGAATTGGAGGGAAATGCATAATTTGAATATGTTTGGTAAAAAAATAGGTGCACCCATAGTTGAGCTTGAGTGACCAATAGATGAACATCTCACATGTCATGATATGATTGACCCTTACAAACTACTATTAGGTACTCTTTGCATATTTATTGATATATCTTTATTTTTTTATACTGAGGTATTTAATCACAAAGCCATGTTCATCTTTTGGTACATGCTCAACATCCTTTTCACCTCAACTACATTAATTTGATGTCATTTGTAGCACTCATAACTACAACTCTAACCTTATTATTTCTTAATAATTGTTGACTTTCTGTTATTCTTTACGGTAAATTAAATTTAATAGAATTTGACATCGTTATGAAACCGTAGGTTGGCATGACCGTGGTTGTCTACACAATCAAATGTCTCAATATCTATACCATTTTCTATTGGGGCACCTAATAATCTCTCTCAACCTGGTAAGTTGAATCGTTGGGCATATCTCTTCCTCTTGCTTCATCTCTGTAATTTTTTTAATGATGAAATAGATCTTCATCTCTATATTTTTTTGTTGTTGACGAAATAGAGCTTTATCTTTGTATTCATGTTAAGAATTCTCAACAAATCAAAAGCCATTCTTGATTTTTATGTTACACACAAAGACAAAAGACCGGACATGGTAAAATACACAAAACATATTCTTTTAATATTAAAGGCGATCATGAGGTTGCACTTATGATATTTAAGTACGATGTGCCTCTATTACAAACCCTCCATTTCTTTTTTATTCCCAAAATTATCTCTATGAGTACTTGATAAAGTTTGTTTTCTTCAATTTAGTGTTGTCTGTGGCATTGTTGATGTCATTTAAATGCTACACATTGTGGGTTACAAATAATTTGGTATAAGATAAAAACCCTTTTGGCATTGATTTTTGCTTCTACTATATTCTTTCTTATTTTCCATTCATTGATTTTCACACTCTTCATTTTTCACAATTCAGGATGGGATTTCCCTCGAAAGGAGATGTACAGGCTTCTTGTCCATGTGGAATGAGCAGCATAAGCAACACAGTGGTAAAATTTATGATTTGAACTATAAGTAGTTGTGTGTTTTGATTGTAATTATTAGCATAAAATGAGGATGTATCTGAGAATCGAATCCCACCAAGTTATGCTTTGATTCCAGAATCACAACACTGAGAGGAAGGTTAGTGATATCCTCTAAATGATATTTTTCTCTTTGTATTTCTAGTGCAATGTTTTGCCCTAAATTGGTCCCTTTTCAATTAAACATAACACGCATCGAATGAATAGCCCAAAAGCTCGAGGAAGGGCCTAAAAGACCCAATAATAGTCATGTGATGGAGTAAAAACATTGAAAGCGAGAATTATTAGTAAGAAGTTCCAACCCTGAATTTCATATTACGTTCGGACTAGCTATTAGTTCAAGCAATAAAGAGCCTAATTCTCCAAATGGAATTATCCTTCACCCTAGTTATTATCTATTACAACTCAAGTGTATATCTATCAGTCGATTCCCACTTGATTATTTAAAATTTCATGTTTAGGTATCAGGGGTTGCAAGCATTATCACAATTTCTTTATTTTTACTTTCCTTCTAAAGAAGAGGCTTAGAAATTTCATAGCTATTTCCTACAAGAAACTACCCACAATGTGAAAGGTTTACTTCTCCCCCTCTATCCTATAGGTAAGTGACAGATAAACAACAATCTCCTTGCTTGAAATATTAACTCATTTTGTGATGATACAAGTTCTTTTCAATTATTATTCATTGTTACTTTATCATAAATAGTGGGAAGTCACTCTCGCACCATAAGCTACATATATTGATATTTAGTTATTTAAAAAATTATGAGTATAGACCTAAAACTAACAAGGCTAGTGCCCACAAGAATCTACTTAAATCATGCATGATTTATTTCTTCCTCGAAACATAACACCAAGTAACATATAAACAACAATCTCATTGCACATGAGGGTTTCTGATCAGGGGATCATTTTTTATATCAAAATTTCCCTAAATATCCCTAAATTGTGTCAGTGCAAAAGATATTTTTGAGAGCTTTCTAACAACTATGAGAACACAACAAACGGACATTGGGATCTCTAGTTATGTCTGGTCAAAGTTCAGTCAATGAGAAATTCAACTCTTGTTATCAAGCAATATTGGACCAATGGCACTATGACACATGGCAAAAGGTGTTGGCGAAATTGGAGGGGTTTTAACTGCCGGTCTTCGAAAATCGTAAAATTGAATAGCTCGTCGAAACAAGATGCTCAACTTTTGTTACAGAGGGGAGCCCGACCGCCATGAGGACGATTATTTTATCGCTGACATGGTGGGTCCTCAAACCACCACGTGGCTTGCCACCATGAGTTCAATTTTCCAATCGCGGGTCAACAAGTGGTCTTATTTCGTCATAATTCATGTGATTCGAATTTCATATTATTTTGCAATTATTTGCCACATATTATTGCCAAATGCCATGCATATATCCCAACCCCCACACATATGTCAAGCATCCACGTGGAGAGGAGAAGGAGGAAGGGGCGGTTAAGCCTCAAGTGGTTCTTTGACCACTATGTATTCGTGGAAAAGGCTTTGATAAAGCCTTAAACATATATCCTTCCCACCAAATGTGGGATTTAACCCACTTAAAACATACGCCCCTAAAGGAATTTATCCCTTTTTAAATGCAATCCGCCAACATGGGTATTTATCCCATCAAATATGTCTGCCGCCCTCCATGGGAAATTAATCCCATCCAAAATGCTAGCGGTAAGGCTAATATTAGCATAAGGATATTGTTTTAAATGCATTATTTTAGGGCTCCATTTGGGTATAAATAGGGGACCCATTTATTTGTAAACACATAATTTCGGAAGTTCAAAGCGATAGCTTGAGGAATATTGCCCGAGCAAGCGGAGGAGCAAATTTGTTTTATAAGACCTATTTAATATGCTTATTATAAAGTTGTGAAGACCTATTTATTTAAATAGGCATTAATGTGGCTAGGAGTTATTAATACTACCTAGTCGGCCCATAGCGCAACAGTAAATTATTGTGAAGCCTAAAATATCGACCAAAGTGCTATAGGGCGTTACGAAGCGTCTGGAAGGCCAATCGAGATCTGGAGGATTCCGAACATTAGATATGGGTACACAAAGCTTTCCGAATACACTAGGAAAGGGGAAGTCGGGTGTTATATTTCACCCTTGTCATCTGAAGATCTGGATATTCTTATAAGCAAGTTCTTAATAGTTTCCATTAGGTTTTCTTGTGAAAGTACTATTGTAACTTACAAGTTTTTACTAGTGGAACGGTTTGAAAGAACCCAAAGATGTAGGCAATTGTCGAACTTCGTAATCAACCTTTTTGCAAAGTGTCATGCTTATTGCATTATTTTAAGTTGATTTTAACGGGGTAAAAATTAAGCGGTAATTTGATAAGCCTATAAGGATCCGAAGATCGAGTAGATAAAAATTTCGGTCTATTTTCGGATCAGTTTCAGTTCCACTATGGAATAATTTATCATTTTACATTGTGGAGGCTTGTTATTTTATCATTATCGAAAACTTAAATCACTAAACAACTATTTCACCCTTTTTAGATTAATAGAATGTTATGAATGTGCTAAAAGAGGATATAAGGTTTGTTACAAGGGGGTTATTGTGATTAATTTACTTCCAACATTAATCATGTAATATCATAATAACTTATTAATACTTGCAACTAGTGATATTGATATGATATAAGCTCAAAAATACAAGAGGAGAGATGCACTTGGCTATACAGAGTGGAACATGAAAAATCTGGGTGTATAGATCGGATAAACTGGGAATACTAAACTTGAAGATGCTTCTTTATTGAGACTAGAGCTAGAAAATGCCTTGGTTTGGAAATATACAACTTTTCCAACAACGATTGTACTGTCTTTCACCTTTTGTATGGTTTCATATATGCTCAAAGTGCAGCTCTGTAACTTATTTTCTAGAAATGAGTGTCGTTGGAAAACCCTAAGTGTCACACAGTTGTGAAACCATCATAATAATTTGAATTGACCTCAAACCCTAATCATTGGTAGAAGACACTGTAAGAAGATTAGTCATTTTTTTAATTTTAATCATGCACCACCTATGTCGGCATTACTCCGTAGAGGCCTCAAACCAAAAATAATTCTCCCCCTAGCATGTGATATCTATATGGATGTAGCTAGATTGAAAACTTGAACCAATTTGACAATGTTTGGAATGATTTTTCTCTAGCTAAGACATTGGATTGGGATATTTGGATGTTTGGAAATGAGGGAAGTTGAACTCCTCGACCTTGTTGAGTGCTTTAGAACTGTCATAGTGATTTCCCCAATGGATGTGCATTAACTTTGGGAACATTTAGGGATCCTTGAGTGCATTTTTTGTTTGTATTTTCAATGAGATCTCATGAGAGTGCCATGTGGGTAAATGAAGAGATATTAACTTACTTACATAGTGTTTCGAAGGTAATTTGTTATGACAAGGCAGACCCATGAGGATAAAATGATAAAAAAAAGTAATCAAATTGAAAGTAAAGTTGGAGGATGTGTTGTTCCAAGACCGTACAAGTTGACAAGAACCGAATATTACATCTCGACCATATCGTATGGTTTTAGATAAGGGGATAATGTATAGAATTTGAAATACATATCATGATAAGTAAAGGTTAAATATTAATTTTATGCATTTATATTCATAATATGATGACACATCTGTGTGTAGAAATAAGAAATTTATGAGAGAGAGATAGTAAGATGTATTGAGTGGGCATAAAATGTGGATATTTATATTAGAAAAGGGGAATTATCACATCCATCAATGTCAAAAGGTAAATTGCCAAATTTGAGTGTCTACATTTCCTCCCCTTAAGTATAAAATGAAAATTAAATGCTTAAAGGAAAAGATACCTGAGTGTGTACACACACTTTGTCTTTACTCAGAGTTTATGTCATCTAGATGTGTCGGTGTTGGCATGCTCTATGGTAAAACCTACAACATAGAGTGTATTCAATGTCCATAGTAGAAATAAATTATAACTAAAATGTAAATGTAGAATTTAAACTTGTACGAAGTGAAATAAAGAGATGTAAAATATGGTAGGAAAACACATGTTGGATCTACAGAGGGAAGAGATCTCATTCTTTGCTTGCACTCGGAGATTCAAATTGTATTGCATAACTTGTTGAATAATTATAGGTGATCAGTCCCTAATTATGTCAAAGGAGAAATTGGAACATTGGGCGTGCATGCAACCTAACACCAAATATAAGATAGAAAGAGAAGAAGAGAGAGCTACCGAGGCACCCCATGAAGGAAGAAGATTGTGTATCAAATTTTTAAGTATCCCTTATATCTTCACCTTTGAATGTGTAATATGATAAGGACTATCTACGAAGAACTTAGTCAATTTGATACCTTCCATAACCCCACGGAACACCCCACTATAGATAGATTCAAGCCCCTTTTTATATATAAACCTAAAGTATAAAACAGAATGGGTGCCCCCATTCACTCGTTTATTTCATAACTGAGTAGGAGTGTGTAATGTGTTGAGATGACGATGGATCAGGAGACACATGCCCCCAATCCTCTAATCGAATCCTCACATCCTGAGGAGTCTAGGTTGGGATCTTCATCCAAATCATTTGTTGTAATTCCTCCCCCAAGCTATACTTTTCCTAAAGGGATCCCCCCTCTCTTCATCAATGCCATTCACATCACCAATCTTCCTCACCCTCATAATCCTCAATCACATATCCAATTAAAATCTAGATTCATCATCGTTGATTCTTCTAATAGTTCGTTCATATTCGCATCCAAATTACCTTATGAGTCTCTTTCTATTGTGATGCAACATCTCTCGTTGGGGGAGTATCCACCCCTCACCCTTCATCCTCTTACATCTCCTCATTTATCTACATATCCCATGCACATCGACCCATCTCCTTCTTCATCCAACTACCTCATAGACATCGAGGACATTGTGTCCCTGCCCCCTAACTTCTTTTAATCTCCACAATCCCCCTAGGGCTGGTCTCCTATTTGGCTAGTTCTCTTGTCATTGATCCCCAACATTGTCTTATCTAATCTCACCAAATCCCATCCAAATCTACTTATCCCTCATCTCATTCAATTTGTTGTCTCATTTTATCAAATCTACTTATCTATTACCAACATACCATCCTAATTCCACCTTTGCGACCATCTTTCTGCTTCTCTCGGGGCACCATATCTCATCCTAATCCCACTTTTGTGGTCATCTTCATCATACCAGGATGCACACCTTTCCTTATTTTTCATGGCTCTTTTTGCCATCTTTTTTTCATCTATCTCATCAATAATCCTTACTCGCATCTTGCAACCTGCTATGTGGCCATATTTGCATTCCTTGTTGGGGCACTGTTACTTCATCCCTTCTTCATTATGATCATCTTATCTTTCTCGTCCCACTGGTACATATATATTTTCTCAATTCCTCATGTGTGAAGGATATCACATAATTTACCCCCGTACCTTGTCAGACCTTTGTCTTGACCATCCTCGCATTGATTTGTGCATATTTTGATATTTTCCTTTGAATCGTTGGTCTAAGGGCTTGTACATCCATTTGAGCGGATTCCCTCCACTTTGTAGTGATTTTTGCTAATTCACAGGTCCATAGGAAAAAAATTTCGTCTCTATTGAGATCATACTTTGTTCCCTATCAAAATGATTCTGAAATCACCGTCATATTTTTATTTACTTTTTACTTTTTGTTTAATCTTCGTCTGGGATATCTTATCTCGTCATTCTATTTTTCTCATCCTTTCCACCCTTTCCTTTTCATTTATCTCTTTAAAAATTGTGATCGAATTCCTTCGTGTCGTTGACCCCTAGTTTGAGAGGGAACACCTCATCAATCATCTCTTCTCATTTTTGTCTCATGGCTTGCCCAACGCAAACCACTCGACAAAAAGAGGCAAATGTAGATACCATTTTTTGGTATTGCCACCTCTCACCCCACATTCGCTCTCTTCTTGCATGTATACACCTATTCGAATCTTCCCCTTCTCTCCAATATCCCATTTATTCCATTTTATTACTATTTCCCACCTTTAATCCTATATTACCAATTCTATTATTTTATCTATCTTAATTATCCCTAATCTTCATTAATCAATCTTAATCATCACCTAATTTTTTTTATCCTCCCTAAACCTCTCTATTTTCCATCCCTAGGCTCTCATTTAATCATTTCATCATCCCTTTTCTTTTATTTAATGCTTTTTACCTCTCTACATGTTTATCTTCCCTAGACACCCTAGCTCGTCCTTATCACCCGAAGCACTAATCAGATCTCCTTGGGCCCATTTTGTCTCGAGTTGGGCACCTTTCCACCACCTAAATGGATGGCTCTCCACAATCGCTAGCGATCTACCCGTGTTTCCTTCAACCCTATAAATCCACCTTCACCTCCTCCTTGCAAAGGGATGGAATTTTGGGTCTCTTTCGACTTAGGCTTGTTTTGCAGGTTTCTCCTCTTCTCAGTAGTAGTTGATTTCATCCTAGATTTACCTTTTAAAGACATATTTCATCATTGTGGAGATCTTGGAAACTTTGTGTTTGTTTGAGGTCCTCTTGCCATCTTACCATCATTTTACATCAACTTTGCAGCTTTCCAATCCTCTTGCAGGTCTTTATCAGCCACCTTAGAGCTCTATCGTAGCCTCAGCCCTCATTCCTTCCTTCTCATCCTTCGTTTTACATACATCTCATCCTAGATCTACCCTTATCACCATTAACCCTATCTAGTCTTCGTTGACCTATCTCACAGCTACTTTATATTTTATCATTTATCTCATCATCTGTTTGATTTCTATGTTCCCAACTTCCCAAATTTTTAGATTCCCCCATCTTGTCCATCTACAACCCCAAATCTACTTTTTCAGCCTTTGGTTATCACAGATCCATCCTAGTCACCGTCGAGTAGTTCAAAAGTTGTTGCATTTACCATCAGTTTCCATAATTTTCTTGCATCCTTTTAAATAGATCTAGTCTTAGATGTCTTTCAGGTTCCTGTCATTCCATCTCAGTGCATCATTGGTTCTAGGTTTTCCTCCAAGACCTTCGGATCTACATTTTCCATCACTATTTTAGTTGATCAGCTCCATTTTCCGTCGACTAGGCCTCTACATTCCTGGGTCGTCGTTGACCCACTCAGGTTTGTTTTACTTTACTTACATTTAGATCAGATCTACATATATATATATATATATATATATATATATATATATATATATATATCAATCTTTTCAATTTTTGTTATATATATATATTCAAATTATAGCATTTCAATTTTTGTTTTGGTTCAAATTATGTTACATCTAATTTATCAATATTTAATTTTATTTATCTTTATCAAAACATGGGTTAACATCCATCCTAGGAAGTTTTCACTTCTCAGGATTGAATTTGTCAAGAAACTCACCCATTTATCTACTAATCTATTTTTTCAATTGGGTTTGCTTGATTTGTAGGTCACTTAGTTCGCTGCGGAAAAGGATATCTCATTTGTGCTTGTATTCATCGTCATCCCATCTCGAGGTACCTTAAACCATCACATATTTGGAGTTACTCATTTTCTTTAGTACTAGTTCACTAATCTGAGCAGGAGTGAGGGAATTTGGTCAACATGGCCCCAAAAAAATGTGTGCTAGAGAATCGATATTGTTAGAAGGAGAAGAGTGCTATAGAAGACCGAGAGAAGGGTGTAAGCTTTGTTTGAGTAGCAAAAATAATTGAGGAATGGGTAATAATGGATTCCCTTTTACCTACATCTCCATATAATATCCGAGTCTAGAAATTTTTATGTATTTTGATGTTTTTCCCCTGTCAATGTATATAATAAAATTTTATCTCTGTTTGGGAGCTTTATATCTTCCCTATTTTTAAAAACTTATTTGTTATGCTTAAAGAATCCCATGAATGTATCATTTTTACCCTAGTTCTTTTTCCCTTAAATCAAGTTCGGGTGTGAGACCAGAGTTGTCAGATTCAATTTTAGCCATGAGAATTTGTTTCCTTTCTAGAAGGTTCCTCTACATTCCTGCCTGTAACTTGATCTTATACATGTATATATAATTACCATTTGAATCCTTCACTTACTTTGTTATATATGGCTGCATTATTGTGAAGTATAAATCAATTTTACTAATTGAAATGGATAAAGCCAAGATTTTATTTGTTTCTAATCGAAAACGAGTTTGTATGAACCAATTTAATAAAAGTCATTTCAAACCTTGTTGTAGATACCAAAATTGGGTCACACTACCCATGGTCCCTTTTCAAATAGCCAACTCAAACATATTCACCTAACCATGACCCTTTTACTCCACATTAATATTAGTTTAATTATTTATAATTAAAGTGATACTCATCCTCACAATATTCATTATTTAATTTCCCTAATTAAACTAATTTCCACCTCACCTAGATACCTCACCACAAACCTATTTTTTGACATATTTCCCCTTTACTAGGACTCAATATTCACTCACCATAACTAACTAAGGCTTATTCATACCTACCCTAATGAACGCAGACTTAGTGCAACCCTAAAATCATATGCCTATTCTCCCTTTAACCACATTCTTGCTCATTAAAACATAACATTCTGTTTTGATCTGCGAGATAGAGTGAGTTGGCCCAAAAATATTGCCAAGATCTGGAATTTTTAGTAAACCTAGGATTTCCTACCTTAACCGATGCCGATCAACCCTAAACTGACGTCAGTCACCCTAAACCGTCGCAGGTTACCTTATATCAATTTTGGTAGCCTTGTTTGGGAGGTTGCCCACATTCTCGAGCTTTGGAACGAAGGAGATCTGCATGTAATCAAAAACCAAAGCCCTTTCGCACGTCTAGACAGCCATAACCAGCACCAAGATTGATAAGAAGACCTTTGCATCCATGGTAGCATTCCGAGAAGCACTGTCATAGCACTGAGCACCTTCCCACAAATCAACCGTTACCAACATCATTAACCACCTCTCCACCACTACAGGCATTCAGGACCCACCTGAACTCCAAGTAAGTTGATTTCTCCTCTGTCACTTGCAGTTGTATTCTCTATTTTCCTTCATCCAATTCTTGTCCTTACTTAGATCTATCCCTTAGCTTTCTCTCTATCAACCACCCCATCACACCCCACCTAAACTTCACAAAAACCTATCCTAAAAATGTCTTCCTCACGTAGACCTCACAAACACCCTCCAAACTCTTTGTGTAATCACAA
>CM034151.1:754301492-754431492 GCA_019776745.2 Taxus chinensis
TTTTGAATGTTTTTACTTCATTCTGAAAACAATGATTGTTCTTAATGAAATAGTAGAGAATGAATTCTTCTCTTTTTGCTATTTGGGACTCTGAAAGTGACATTGGAATTATAGTGTCTAAGACTCGGTCTTGCTGTAGGTAACAGCCATGTACCATTTGTTATTAAGAACTATATGTGTTCAGAGGCATAAAAGATTATATGAATATATATACTTGCGTGGTTGCAAATTTGTTGTTGGTTAGCTATACAATGTAAGAAGTAAGGAATCTTCTAGTATAGCAAATACCTAGTATACATATTGATATGGCTTGCTCCACGATAATTATAATGTCTTACTAACCTGTTTGGCATTTATATGAACTGGAAATGAATGAAATTATTCTTGCTGCAGAAAGTGAATTCCGAGTGGATTTTGTAAGTTTCACTCTGAACTGTTATATTGATTTGTCTTTCGTCTGGATTCCACTGTTAGGACAGTCATGTGGAAAGAGATAGAGATATGAATTAATGTTTTAGAAAGATGATCTTTCTTCTTTCATTCAGTTAGGAACCTGGAATTCGTGAATGAAGAATTTTATGGAGCTTAGATGAGAGCTACTATATGCATTGCTGTTCGCTTTCTTGTTTGTACTTGAATGCTTTAAAACTTAATGTGCTTCATGAACGGAAAGGGAAGTAATGGATTTATATTCAGTTAGTTTCATCCTTTGCATTTGTTATTAATGAAAGGCATGGAAAAGATAACTGTATGCTGTATAGGCAGCAATCTACTTGAATTCCTAACTTTACAAATTTTGTAAATTGATACTTGCAATGATTATGTGAAAACAGGACAGCAGTCCCTTGGCTGGTTGTGATGATATTCTGATGATTTAGTGGTTATGCTGATCTCTCTTTTGTGCTTTTCGAGATTGATGTTTTGCTGTTGTTTCATAAAAGCAGGGTTCTTTTATTGAAACAGTTAGTTGAAGCATCTTATTTTAAGGATAAGTGCTTAATGTGCTCAGTTCATTGAACTGACCTGTGCAATTCATTTTGCAGATGGAATTTGATTAGAATGAAGACTTGGCTATCTTCTGATGCCTCTTGATAAAATATAAATTAAATTGTAACTGTTGCTTTTATTCCTCTTTGAGGAATTGTGAAAGAAGAAAATATATTCTTCTGTCCATGAGTTGTATAGATGCTTTGTAAAAACTATACCCAATCAGCTGGATTGGCAAATGTACAAATTATGACTTGAAATATTGAATACAGTTACAAGTGTGATATTTTCAATAAATATATCAGTTTGATATTGTTATATAAATTGGGAATAAAATGTTACTTCTCGATTTGGAATTGTTTCGTAATCCTTGGATGGATGCTGAATTGAAACTGATATCTATTCTTACTTAAATACAACCTTTAAGTTGAACAATGCAATTAATTCATACTTGGGTAAAGATGAATTTTGAATTGACATTAAAAAGGATTAAGAAGAATATGATTTTATAATCAGAGGGTATTCAGGATTAGCTTAGGAGCTAAGGAATATCAATTTACATTTGGAGTATTCGAACTTCGTTTTCGAACTTCGTTTTCGAACTCCATCATTGATCCCGTTTGATAAAAATTCAGATTAAAGGATATAGGATACATATATCCATAACTAATGATCCTTAACTATATAATGTTAAGGGGAACAAATGAGTTCATTTCTTGAAGTTTAGACCTCGTTTGAATGACGTCTAATAAATTAATATTCTGAAATAAGTTGCAGTTGGAAACATCTTGGTTAAGTTTAATAGGTTAAACTTATTATGTCCGTCGGTACGGACTGCTTAATCTAATGATTAAGAAATAAACCAAGTAAGGAAATGTAGCTCTTCGATACGAAGGAGACGATACATAATGAACTAATGGACAGTTTAGTCCCTTTTAGTTATATACAACTGCAATGGAAACGAGGATCAAGGGATCAGCGTGGACGCTGAAAATTGCTTAAACTATTAACTCGTGGCTAAGTCACTTGGGCAGGATGTGTATTCTCGTTGGGAGAATTCTGCAGGAAATTCGCATATGCCAGCTACAGCAAGGTGTCTTCATGAAGACGGGGTCTTCATGACGACACATTGTTGCAGCTGACATATAGCAATGCCCTCCCGAATTAAAAAATTTAGAATACATAGGCTGAATGTGTAGATCTTAGCTGGGGTGGAGATAGGGTATGATTTGGTATACGGAGTGACTCCGGAATACTAAAGATAATCAGACACACGGAGTCGTGGGGTAACGACGCCGTATGTCTGCGTATCTTTAGTTACCTGGAGTGCCTTCCTATACCCGCTCATATTACTGGCTGGAATCGAAAGTGTAAAACGGAACTTAAACGATGAGGACTGGTAGGAACCAGGAAAGACCATTCTAGATAACAGGTGAAGTGAAGTGAAGGACGTATTCCGTAGATGTGTATCACATTCAGGAATATGATCATGCAAAACATGTGAAAATCTTTGGCCAAAGTATCGCAATTGTTGGTTGCGTTGTCCTTATCACTTAATTTAAGATGCAGGATGTCAGATGAATATCAGTAACAGATATTCAGATAGGCTTCTTAAATGGATCACTTCGATAACCGGGGAAGGTTATGAGAACAAGTATATAAAATATACTATGCATAAACAAACATGAAGGATCGGTTGTTGCCAAGTCATGTACATGAAGGATCGGTTGTTGCCGAGTCATGAAATGAAGGATCGTTGAAACTCCGAGCCATGAAAATAGAAGATCGGCAGTTCATCGAGTCATTTACAGCAGCATATAGAATCTGTTATGAGATTGAATGGCATTGAATGTGTGTTCCATATTGTAAATATGTGAACAGGGAACATTCGTTTTAAAAAGAAATTGTATGATCCAAACTGTGTTGTTTGGGCAGAGAAAAATTATTAAATCTTGAACGTGTGTTTGAATTTTTATAATTCATAACAGAGAACGTTATATATAAAAAAAAAATATTTCCCTTGTTCTGGTGTTTTAAAATGGGGATGTTACATCTTTCCTTCATTTCCCTTTCCTTCCTTAACAAAGAAGAATTCATCCCCAACATGTAGCTACTTTGAACCACTTGTAGCCTCTAATGGAATCACTTGAAAATATCTGCAAGTGTTTAAAGAGTATTACTCATATAGGAGTTCCGCTTTAATCTAAAAACAAAGTTGCTTTGCATTTCTAACCTTCTCATCCCACACAAAAATTGCAAATTCAGATTCATCCACATGTTGCTTTTAAGGACCATTAGGAGTAGCATGATCTTCAAAAACATTCTCCTCCAAAATTGCTTCATTAGCCAAAACATGTTGCACAATTGAGAGCAAGAAAGTCTCCATGGTATAATTTCTGTTAAATTCTTCTGAATCTATCCTAAATTCTCCCGTGTCTTCCTTTGAAACAATAATTTGTTCACCATATCCCTCTCCACCCTTAAAAATAAAATTTGCAAGATCAAATACATCTAAGAAATCATATTTTTAACAGAAGGAAGAAGGGGAAGAATTTGAAACTTCCTGCATGGTATAATCTACACTTGAAACTTCTGAGTCCACCATGGAAAGAATCCCGCTATGGTCAATTTTGGAATTCAATGAGGATATTGGCAAGTTTCTGTAATGTTTCATAAATGTAGCAAGTTCTTGACATGCCTGCAAAATTAGGATCATTGTACTCATAAGAGTCACCTTGTACACTTGTGAGTTTTTCTTCTTCATTTTGTACATGCTCTTCTTTAACCGAATGTACAACTTGTGGGGAATCAATAGTCTTCACAAACATAGTGCCAACATATATGCTAAAATTTGAACACATAGATTGATGCTCATCATCCTCTTGTAATTATTCTTGTGCAAATTCAGTATCCACCATCTGCTCTTGAATTTCAACCTTGGATAGAGGACAAGTTAGGAGGGAAACTTGCTTGACGTTCAATCTTGCAGTCCACTTCTTTAGATTCTTTGCAAGCTCATCTTTACTAGATTCCTTTTCCTAATTTTCTTTGCTATAATCATACTCTTGGTCTTCCCAAAATGAATTCGGGACTATAAGAGGAGAGGTGGGTTGGGGTTGAATGGTTACCCTCAATGTTTAAGGTGGTGAAAGAGGTACAACATCTCATCTTGATGGCCTTTGTAGAAAGGAAGGAATCCTAGAAGAACGAGGAACATAAGATACATTATTGAATGGTAAGATATGGGATGCAAAAATGGGATTCTCAACATGGGAAGTAGGTGAAAAGTATGGGATTTGGGTTCTATAATAAAATGATATTGGTTGAGAAATATGAAGAAGACTCTGACGTGGTGGTGCAGAATCAACCCATCGACAAGATTACATTACATAAAACTCATAGGCCTCTATTTCTTCGATCCAACCTTCAAGATAAGGAAACATTTCAGTCATAAAAGTAATCTTTTCCTACAAGATGTAAAAATTTGGCATAGGGCCAACCCATGGACAAGCTATCTTGAAGCTAATGTTGAATACATTCATTTGAGTTGTGGATATAGGTTGTACCATGCCTACTTCCAGTTTATGCATCTCAAGTTTCAACTTTACATCTTCTTCTGTAGGATAGCCTCCATCATCTCTATGTGAAAGTTCTTGAAAAGCTACATAGTTAACTGAACAATCAAACTGACCATGGATCTTCTTATACAGATATGCATGCTGCTTATTTTTGTCATAAAATTGAGCTAGAGGTGGGTTAAAATAGCCTGAAGATGGCAAGTACTACTACTGATGCAAGTGGGAAACCAACTATGGAAATGAAACCATGTTGTATAGCTTCATGAATGGAAGAAAAATGGAAATATTTGGAAGAAAATGGATGGAAAAAAGATAGTCTGCAACACAAAGAGTGGGTTACTTATACCAATGGAGTCATCAGTTGTGCTTGGGTATACCTCCTAAGGCTGAAATTTCACTAAGACTACAACAAATTAATGAAAATAAAATGGAAAGAAATACACACACCTATCAAAAATGTGACTCTTGTCCCATCGGGCATGCCAAAATTTTTTATCGCTAAATCATTGCACCCTCCAAATGGCCTGAAGGTGAACATGACATTTAGTGTGATTGGGTAACATGGGATCACCTCTCAAGCTATGGAACTTGGGCTTGTGGTGAAATTCTAGAGAAGGTTAACTTCCTATTCCTAAACTAAGTACTAAACTACTCCTAATGCATTAAAAATAGCTAGCTAGACCTATACTAACATTTCAAGGGATTAGGGAGAGAGATTTGCAAGAAATAAAACCATAAATTATAAGTGGTGATGCACCAAGAAAGGGTTTTGATAGAAAAAATTCCAGCTTGCCAATGAATAGATATGATCATGAGGAAGAATGAAAGTTCATTATAAACCCAACTGCATACAATACTCCATTCCCAGATAAGCAAAACAACCTCCAAAACTTGTAAAGGAAATATTGGTTGCACAGTTCACCTGTAAACATGAGAGAGGAAAATAGAAGCAACAAGATTAAAACATTATTTCCATTACTTCAAGCAATTGCACAATGCACCATTACAATAGGGAAAGGCATACGCTACCATTACAATTGTGAGAAGAAAGGCTTGAAAGCCTACAATTTCACAACTCAGGTGTTGAAGAGAGGGGAAGCTTGGAATAATGTATAACTTTTTCTCTTGGGAATAAGCACCCCTTTACATTTTCTTTAAAATTATGAGTTTTTTATACCAAGAAGGAAGAATCCCTACAAATTAGGAAAATTTGTAGCAAAACAGGTCAACCATGTTTTCCTCATTAATTGCAATTCCACCTTTTGAGGAACTATTTTTGGAATGAAGAAATATTTCCATTTCGAAAAACCAAAAAATCTAAAAATCTATTTTCTACTGAGTCCACTACATAGCTCTCGCTTTCCCAATTCCATCAACTATAATTTTGTGATAAATGGGCAACCGGGGAGGAAGTTATTGCTTGTTGAGAAAAAGTCATTTTTTGAGTATCGTGGGCATTGTTTAACCAGCTATTTGATAAGGTCTCATGAAAAATTCAAATTCCTTCATAAAATAATTAAAATTAACATTTTAAACAAATTTTGTGAAAGCACCTCGTGCCTTTAGTGGGAACCCCTAGAAAATTTGTATTTAGGGGCTCAATGTGATGGTTTTAGAAAATGGCTCACCAGCCAGCTCGCCAAGCCGGCTAGCAAGCTCACCTTTTACATTATTTGGTGGGCATTTAGTTATTTCACCACCAAGCTCAATAATTATCCCACCTCCATCGAGCTAATTGCATTAAACATTCCCCACTTTGTAATCTTTGACCAATCCTATCGCATTATTCCCACTGGAATTTGTAATATTTTACATTAATTGACATTTTTTGACACCTCACAACTTCATCATTATTCCCACCGGACCCCATGCCTGATCCTTGCATTGTTTTCTAGTTCGGTATTAGGTTGACTCGACCATTTGATCAGTACTTAAATTGACACAACCACTACAAATATTCGAGAAGTTCCATGTTTTCATTGAATACGGACTTGCACTTCACCAAATATCTTGGAAATCACTGAGACATGACCTCACACTGGCACGTGTGTTTTGTAAACTGAATCCCAAATGAATCGCCGTGTTAACATTGACTCAACACAAATCTGAAAAAATCCTCATGTGAAACGTGTAATCAAAACACCTCCAAAACCCAAAAATCTGAAACTCCGAATTTCAGAGTTTCAGGTTTTCGGGCTTCAGGTTCTTCTTCACATTTTTGTTAACTCATTGGGATGAGTTACGGATTACAAATCACTGAAAGCACAAAAGGATATGTCTAACTTTGATATATCTCCTGCATGGTTTCCTTGATTTGGCTCCATCTTAGAAAACACCTCTCCATTATGCCTGATTCATCCTTGAATGCTCCCACTTCATTTCTGTAAAACGCCTCACCGAGTCATATGTGGTGCTGACCACTTCTACCTCAACATTACATTCTATACTGAGCTTCCTCTAATGATATCCATCCTTCATCACTTGATTCTGACTCCGCACAGAACTTGATCTGGGCTCTTTGAATATCCAAGACTTTCCATACACCTAGCCATTGAGTTGCTGACGCAATTCATGACCATTTCACAGTGTCCATCTTTAAGCATTTTGACCTATTGAATGAGTCATATTTTTTTTCTGTGCCAACTCCTCACCTTTGGACTCATTACCATGGCTTCCTATGACGCCAATCGATTCGTTATTCCCCTAATCTCACCTTTTTCTGACTTAACCTATTCCATTCTAACATCCATGTCACAGCTTTACATATCACTCGAGTTATTTTTCATTGTGGCTCGGCCAACTTTGACTGAATCAACCATTTTACTCTGATCCCTTATAGAAACACGAGCTCTGTATTCAAGTTTCCTTCACCTCTTTGGATTTGGCTTCAATGAGTCTTTGTATCAAACATTCTGAGCTTGACTGAGCTCGACTGAGCTCCCTCAACATTCTGACCTCCTATCTACTGCCTATGCCATGTTGCAAGTTCCTGACTCAGGAATCCAATCCCACAGGCTCGATCTCAACTCTTCCCTACATTATGGCTTGACTAGTTCATCAAAACAATGCAAAAAACCACCTCGTAATACATTTGTTTGTTATTGTTTGTTAATGAACTGTTACATAACCGTTTCTTCCACGGCTTCCTCCCTCTCAGCCTATATAAAGGTGTGATCTCTGTATCATTAATGATATAGCAATATATTCTAATCTATTTGGAGTGCCTAACATTGGTTATCAGAGCTGGTTATGCATGGAGGAGAGCAATATTCATCCTGAATTCTTCCATTCTATTTCTGCGTGAAAAGAAAACTATTTTTTTCTGGCATATTGTGTGCTGTGCGTGGCACTAAAGGAGGTCAGTTCATGGAGAGGAGACTATCCCGTTTTTTGCTGTGCGTGGAGAAGAGCAGCAGGTGCTTGTCCGTGTTCTTTGCTAGTGCGTGGAGAAGAGCAGCAGGACTGTGCGTGGAGGTCTTGCCGGGATTCAAAGTCCAGATTTGTTTGTGTGCTATCCTTGGAGCGTGGAGACTGAAGAAGAACATGCGTGTGGAGGAACAGAGTGCGTGAAGGACATCCTTTGCATGTGCGTGGAGTTCTTTATTGGTGCGTCTTTGCTATTCTTTGCTGGTGCTGGTGCGTTTTTGCTGTTCTTTGCTGGAGCCCAGAGCAACTGTTGCCATTTCTAGCCATTGCCATCATGTCTGTGCGTGGTAGGAGCATTTGCTCAAGGATCCGTGCACTGACTGTTTTTGAACTTCTTTGAAATCCATTAAACCCCTGTGCATGTGTAAGCAAAGCCTACAAATTACAAAACTGTGTGTGCACGTATGTCTGCAAATTTCCGATGCACAAAGCACCGCAAGCAATGCACCAAATATTTGGGCATTGAATGACAACGAAGACACCACTGGGCTATTCTTTGCCTTGGTCAACGAGCTACACAACACTGGGAACATTCTCTTTGATGAGATTGTGCGCCGAGGACTGTTGGAATACTTTTGGTTCGACGTTCGATGTCAAGCATGGCGGATTCGTGCAGAACTTGAACGTGGTTATGATGCAGATGATGAACGCGAAATAGAACGCCCACAGGAGCGTCGGCGTCTCACTGCACGAGCCTATAGAGCCCATCTTCGGGACAGATTCCTTCAGTAAGCATTGTAGCCATTTTTGAAAAATAAATAAATAAATAAAATACATTTTTGAGTTTTTGAAAAAAAAATGTCTGCTCCAAAAATATTGCTATCCGATGCCCAACTCTTGAAAGGGCCAAATTTCGCCGCATGGAAAACCAAAATGCGGACGATTCTTCAATTCGAAGATCTTTGGGGGATTGTCTCTGGCAAAGACGCCCCTCCCACAGACGATGATCTGTTGGAAAAATATGAAAAGGTTGATGCGAAAGCGCTAATGCTCATCACCCTGAGTCTTTCTGATGAGGTGCAGCCATACATTCGGGAAGCAACTGCTTCTTCTCAGGCATGGAGCGCATTGTGTACCATCTACGAAGCTAAGAATCTGACGACAAAGTTGCAACTTCAGACAAAGCTTCATACGATGAGTATGCATGAAGGTGAATCAGTAGAAGCCTTCTTGCGGCGTGTAGCTGAGTTACGTGCAGAACTCTCTGCACTTGGTGAACCAGTGGACGACAAGTTGCTAGTCCCGCTCACCCTGCGAGCTCTTCCTTCACGGTTTCAGACACTGATCACCACGTTGACAATCACTCAACAGGAGGTGAGTTTTGCAACCCTGGTGAATTATCTCCAGCAGGAAGAAGCCATGCAAAATGTACAAGAAGCCTTTGAAGACAAGGCTCTTATCACGAGGCAAAAACATAAGCCTCGGAAAGGGCAATCTGCCCCCCAAAATCAGAAGCAGCATGCTCAGCAGCCATCTTCACAGCGGCCACCACAGCGGCCACCCCAGAAGCAGCATAATCACAAGGCGGATCGGTGGTGCCACATTTGCTCCACGGATACGCACACGACTGCGAACTGTTATTACAACGGTCGCAAGTATGGAAATTCTGGCGAAGAGAGCACTTCTGGCCGAGGATATTCCAAGAAATCCCGATGGCATGCTCGTAATCAGAGGCAGAAGGGCCACATTGCTGCTCAGCAGGATGCCACCTCCGATGAAGAGGTACCAGATACGACTCATTCTGACATTGTTCTAGTCTCACAGACTTCGCAGCCGTCAGAAGATGTCTGGTTGATTGATTCAGGTGCCAACAAACACATGACTGGCAACAAGAAGTTGTTCCATACTCTGAGTGACCGGCCCACTGGAGATCGGATCACCATTGCAGACAATCAAGAGTATATTGCAGCAGGGATTGGTGATGTCATCATTCCTCTTGGAACACGAAGATGTACACTCACAAAGGTGCTATATGTTCCAGGTTTGACTTCAAATCTTTTGTCTGTAAGTCAACTTCTTAACCATAGAATGCAGGTTGAATTCTTTGTTGAAAAAGGGGTCAAGTCCTGCATCATTTCCCAGGGAGAGTCAGTCATTGCTCAAGCATTTCTGAAGGGCCGTCTATTTGCACTGGATGCGGTCACTTCATCTAGCGTTGCTCTCTCTGCATCAACGGCAGAGTCCACTGCACTTTGGCACTTTCGATATGGTCATCTTTCTGCCGGGGCTCTGCATCAACTCAGTGCGAAGGAAATGGTAAGAGGGCTTCCTCCACTCTCCCATTCCTTACCTGTTTGCTCAGGATGTCTTGCGGGCAAACAACATAGAGGTCCATTCAAACAGAGCTCTTATCATTCTACAGAGCATCTTCAGGTCATTCACACCGATCTGTGCGGACCCCTGCCAGCTAGCTTCCAAGGTTTTGTGTACTTTCAGCTCATCATTGATGATTACTCACGGAAAATGTGGGTATATTTCCTTCGGAAGAAGAGTGAGGCACTTGCAAATTTCCAGACCTTCTACCAGCAAGCCACCAGGCAGTCTGGGAAGCCTCTTCTTCTCCTCCGCTCAGATCGAGGGGGGGAATTTGTGTCAAAGAAGTTCTTAGCATACCTGAAGCAGCATGGCATTCAGCAACATTTGACTGCACCCTACACGCCCCAACAGAACGGGATTTCCGAGCGCCACAACAGGACTGTCATGGAGATGGCTCGTTGTATGCTCTCGACCGCCAAGTTGGAGGATCAGTTTTGGGCAGAAGCAGTCCAGACAGCAGTGTATCTACTCAACCGGGCACCCACGAAGATCTTGCAGAACAAGACACCGGAAGAGGTATGGACTGGTCGTAAACCTTCTATTCATCATTTGAGAGTTTTTGGTTGTACTGCATATATGCATGTTCCAGATAAGAGAAGGAAGAAGATCGATCCAAAGACACTGCCATGTCTTTTCTTGGGGTATAGTACTACCTCAAAGGCATATCGTCTCATGGATCCTGAGACGAAGAAGATCTACGAGAGTCGAGATGTGGTATGTGATGAGTCGTCCTTTGACTCCCTGCCACACAATGGAGATCCAGTACCGACCTCGTCACATAGATTGCTCACACATCCAGATGATGAGCAAGATGATTCTTCTCAGAGAGAAGAAGAGCTGAGTGGAGACTTGTTCGTTGATCTTGGCACACTGGAAAACACATCTTCACATCAGCAGCACCAACGTCTGAAATGGGTCCAGAGTACTATCAGGGATGCACACCTGAACTCACTTCCTGGTACTTCTACGGGAGTTAGAACACGAAGTCAAGCTAGACATGAGGTAAATTTTGCACTCATGAGTTCAGTTGTTGAGAGCACTGAACCTGACACTGTTCGTGAGGCATTAGACCAACCACAGTGGAAACAGGCTATGGATGCTGAATATGATTCCCTGATTCAGAATCGGACGTGGGAACTTGTCGATCTGCCTCCAGGTAAGAAATCCATTGGCTGCAAATGGATTTTCAAAACAAAATATAAGGCAGATGGTTCAATCGACAAACACAAAGCACGACTTGTTGCAAAGGGTTATGCTCAGCAAGAAGGAATTGACTATGACGAGACCTTTGCACCCACTGCGAAGATCAAAACCATCAGAGTTGTATGTGCACTGGCAGCACAAAATGGATGGAAACTTCAGCAGATGGATGTCAAGAGTGCTTTTCTAAATGGTGATCTACAAGAAGAAGTGTACATGGCCCAACCTGAAGGGTTTGTAGACGAGCATCAACCACACAAGGTATGTCGTCTGATAAAGTCTCTTTATGGACTTAAACAAGCACCTAGGGCATGGTATATAAAAATTGATGATCACCTATTGCAGCATGGATTCACTCGTAGCCCCTCAGATACAAATTTGTATATCAAGAAGGTAGGAACAGAGATTGTCATTCTGGTTTTGTACGTAGATGATCTTGTGATCACAGGAAGTTCTGACAATCTTGTAGATGATGTAAAGAATGATCTGAAGAAATCCTTCGACATGACTGATTTGGGGCTACTTCACTATTGTCTTGGCTTAGAGATATGGCAGAAGAAGAATCATATCTTCGTCTCCCAGATGAAATATGCCAAGACACTCCTGGAAAAGTATGGGATGTCAGATTGTAAACCAATGTCCACACCTATGGAAAAAGGTTTGCAACTATCTAGATTCCAGGATTCACCACAGGTAGATGGCACTCACTACAGGCAGCTTGTGGGGAGTCTCATTTACTTGACTTATACCAGACCAGATCTTTGCTTTGTTGTGAGCTATCTCGCCAGATTTATGCAGGAGCCGAAGAAATGTCATTGGATAGCAGCAAAGCATGTGTTGAGATATGTCCGAGGTACAGTTGACTTTGGTCTGGAGTATCAGAAGAACACTCAGTTCTTCTTACAGGGATATACAGACTCGGACTATGCAGGATCCGTTGATGACAGGAAATCCACTTCAGGATATGTTTTTCATCTCAGATCTGGACCTATCTCGTGGATCAGCAAGAAGCAAACTATTGTTGCTCTCTCATCCACTGAGGCTGAATACCACACTGCACGAGGAGCTGTGTGTGAAGCAATTTGGTTACGTCGCATTCTTGCAGATATAGGGATTCCTGAAGAGAAACCTCCCATCATTCACTGCGACAATCAAGGTGTGTTGAAGCTTGTGAAGAATCCTATTTTCCATGAACGAACAAAGCATATTGAGGTCGAATGTCACTACATTCGTGAACAGGTCTTGAACCACCAAATTCAGCTCCAGTACTGCCCTACTGATTTTCAGGTTGCAGATATTCTCACCAAGCCTCTCGGCAAGGTGAAGTTTGATTTGTTTAGGGGGTACATTTGTAAGAGCAATGTATTAAGGGGGGGAATGTTAGCTAATTAATACATTGTTAATACATTGTTTATTTTTGTTAATGAACGGTTACATAACCGTTTCTTCCACGCTTCTCCCTCTCAGCCTATATAAAGGCGCATGCTTTGTATTCTGAAGTAATAGCAATATATCTTCTTCTTCCAGTGTCCATCACTAAACAAGATAAGAGTGAGTCAAATATGTTTCAAAATGCATTACCATTTTTACAGTCAAATAATAGCTCAACTATATGAAACATTGTCGACATTAGCTCAAGCAAGTAGCTTCTATTAAATACAATGGGCATATGTTCAATTTCTAATTTGTCATATGATGAAGTGAAGATAATAAATTTTTCATATTGATACATTAATATGCATTGTGTAGATGTTACCATAACCTTCCCTATACCATTTCTTGAGCTCCATTATCAATGCATAAATTGACATCCTATACCAATTCGGTTGTTCACTATTTGAATCCTTAACGCAAAACAAGTTATCCTCCCAATGCATGACCTATCAACTCAGGAATCACCTTTAATTTGTACTAGCATCTTATCAAACCTCAAAGCTATCTCTAACTCATATGCCATGTTACTTCTTAAATCTGTCACCCTATATGATTTTTGATAATCTGGGTCTTCTTAAATCTCAACTATCAGAGAGTTATGGTACATAGTATTCCTATAAACATATATTTATCAACTAAAATTTCATATTTTATGTTGAATGAATCTTACGAGTACAAAGAGGGCTCAAAGAGAGACTCATGAGAAAACTTGAAGACCTTTAGTTTTGGAATACTCATAGAAGGATAGCTCAAAATAACTGGTGTGAAACCACATGAATATAATCATAAATGAGTTGATGATCTAAAGATTGAATGAAAAAATTTGTCTGGAGGAGTACCACATTGAAGGTTTTAGTTTAGTATTCCAATTTGTAATAGGCTCCTTTGTCCAATTTTTTCATTCAAGGGAAAAAATTGACAATAGGTTTTTTTGAAAGTGATGAGAAATAAAGTGTGTTTTTCGAGCACGTTGAAAAACATTTGGTGTTATTTAAGCACTTTGAAAAACGTAATTCGACGCATTATCAACAAGGTGCAAGACTAGATTATTTTCCTCCATAATGATTGAAGCCACATCAAGTAATTATCAACATGGATAAAGATTTGTTTTTTAAAAGTGATGAGAAATAAAGTGTGATTTTAAGACAAATTGAAAAACATTACTGGAGAGGTATTTTTTAGTAATATGGAAAAATGCAAAATCCCTTTTCCATATTGGTGCAAACCACAATTCTTTTCCTCCTTGTTGTGATGATGCAATACATATCAAGTAACTACCACAAGGATAAAGCTTGATTTTTTGAAAGTTCTTAGATCTCTTTGTGAATCCTTGCATTCAGACAAGTCAAGGTGACACACTATGTTTTTCACCACATCTATAAAAACTCAACACCATTTTCCACGAGGTACAAACCATGTTTCTTTTCCTCCTTGTTGTAATGATCCTCTGTAATTAAAATGAGTAATTATTAGGTGGAGAAGGGTTGTTTTTTTCAAAGTGCTTAAAAATATAGTGTGTTTTTCGAACATCGACTTTGAAAAACACACAATGGTTTTCAACACATCGAAAAACTTAAACGCCATTTTCCAAATTGTGCCAAACCACGTAGATTTTCCTCTTTGTTGTGATGATGTAATGAATATCAAATAACAACCAAGAGGAGAAGGGTTGATGTTTTCAAAGTCCTTAAAAATACAGTGTGTTTTTCAGGACATTGAAAAAACTCAACGATGTTTTCCACGAGGTGCGAAGCACGATGGTTTTCCTCCTTGTTGTGATGATGCAATGCATATCAAGTAACTATCCACGAGGAGAAAGGTTTATTTTTTCAAAGTTCTTAAAAATATAGTGTGTTTTTCAACATGTTAAAAAACAACATCTGAGAAACACAATGCCATTTTCCATACAAGGTTAAACCAAGATGCTTTTCCTCCTTGTTGTGATGATGCAATGCATATCAAGTAACTACCATGAGGAGAAGGGTTTTTAAATTTTTCTAACAATGTTGTTTGTGTTTTTAAGTAATAATTTTAAAACCCCATGTCAATTTTGACAAGGTGAAAACCACAATTTCATATCTCCTTGTTTTTGATCCAAATGCATTATCATTGTTAATAATCCACAAATAGAAGGGTTGTAGTGAACTTACAAGTCCTGTAAAAATTGATCGTGTTTTTTAACAATTTGAAAAATCCACAATGGTTTTGTAAGGTGCAAATTCCACTATTTGTTAACATTGTAGTTTTTCTATATAATTTGCAAATAATGTATTTTCTAATTTGGAGAAGTTTTTCTTTTTTTGCAGTCTAATATAATATATGTGCAATATCTACAATTTTAACTACAATGAATTATTACCAATTTGAAAAATTGTATGTGGATTTCTACAATTTGATTGCAAACAATAATCATTTGTAGAAATTCTTTAAAAAAGATTGTAAAATTGTTCACTATTTTTAACATAAATTAGGATACGTGGGTTATCTACATTTTCAAAGTGCTTAAATAATATTTTTAACTACATTAAAATTAAACAATAAAATACCTCTTCATTTTAGAGAATACTACATGTTGATTTAATAATATTATTAAATTTCTTAAATGATTAACTTCCTTATCTAAATTACATATCCATTAATTGCCAAATGGAGAAAACATATATACATTCTAACTTTTATAGAAGTCAAACTAAATTAACATTTTGTTGATTATATACTTCTTAAATAAACACTCAAGAATCATAATTAATAAAAAGGAAAATGGGAACTATAGCTAATGGATTAGAATAATAATATTGATATTTGAAAAACATAACAAGAATGAAAAGATCAAAATCCTATTCTTTTTTAAGGGAAATAACTGTGAAGTTAAATTCTATGAGGCATCTCCATAAGAGAATCATGTTTGTAGATATAACAAACATCATTAAATTATAATCAATAGTTTTTATATGAATGTTAAATTTCCAAAATAATAAAAATGTCCACTCCTTTTTATTTAAACCTAAATGTGTGGACCCCATATTACAATAATAAAATGTGACAAAATCATAATATTAGAGAAACCATTTATAAATTTACACCAAATTTATAGTAACCATATAAGTGAAATACTGGGGTTAATAATTCTTATATTTTATTTGCTTACAAATCATTCTCGAGTAAGAGCTGAATAATATTATTTCCCATACTGCACATGTGACATGCGAATAATACCTAAATGATGAAATTTTTTAATATTGGAACTCGGATATGCATAAAATATCTTATAATACTGGATGATGATAATGAATTGCATCTAAATAACCAATATTATTCTTGCGAACTTCTCCTTGAAAACCATTTTTTTTGAAACACTGAAAATACTTCGCATCAAATCTGTATAACACTGCAAATAAACTATGAGAAGATGAGAAGTTAGACTTGTAGCAATGTCAAACAAATTTGTAGTCTTAATGAATGGTAACACACATTTAAACTAAGATCAAACCATTCATCAATATATGCACAAGTTGAAAGAAAATTACATGACAATGTCAAACTTGCAGAAATTTAACAAGTCCATCAATAACATATAGTATTATGAATGACATTAATAATTGTTATAGTTTATTCACTAAAAAACCATTGTAATGTATATGTAGTATGAAAATTACATGCTTCAATGAGTACTTGAATTCTCTAGAATTAACTCCTTTTCAAACAATTAATGAATTTCTATAATATGTAGATTAACTAGGGTACATTGCAATTTAAATCTTTCTACCAGATTCACAATACTCACACATTCTAAATCTTATTGCAATTTAAATCTTGCTATCTCATTTTCACACCTTCTAATATTTTATTATGTTTTTATTTTTTAATTATTATTTACTCATATAAAAACTAAAATATATGTTTAACCAACATCTTTTGATGTCAAAGGTCACATGGAAAATGTCATTTTATTACAAAGTCATGTTTTCATTTATTATATGTGTCTTCGGTGGGAGTGACTGGTACTTTTTTTTCAGTTGATGCCTTGTCCTAGATGTACATCTTCTTCCATACTTCCTTGTGACCTTCATGTAATTTAACAATAGAATTAAAGCTTGCTATGTGATTTTTGAACAATTTTTTGTTCGATTCACCAGTTGTCTCCCAATTCTTAATTTCTAATTCCAACTCTTGAACCTCAAGCTCCAACTCCATCTTCCTCGAGGAAGCATCTCCTAATTGGTCAAATAATTCCTTATTTTTTTGACAAGTTTAAATATTGCAATGTAAGTCTTTCATGCTCGGTTGTATAAAACTTTGCCTTATTCATTACAAGTTTCATTTCTAATTCCATATGGAATGATAGGGAAGACTCATCTTCTTGCCCAACACTGAAATTTTTGTTTGTAGGTATCTCTACATTCTTTCTGAACACATAGGTGTGACACTATCAAATGTTTCATAATCTTTCGGTTCCTGCACTAGTGAAGCCTTGTGCTTTCCAACCTTCTTTTGTCTTGCCATCTAATTAAACCTATATTTAAACAATTGATTAATATTTGTTAACATTCAAATGTAATTATTAATGTATGAACGTAATATACTATATATGAAAGTTTAGTAAGCACATCAAACCCAAGTAGGCATACATGGAAGAAGAACACAACTATGTTAACATTAACCAAAAACTGTAATCCATAAGACACAAGATTTGAAAGAAAAATTGTGAATTATCTACAATAAATTACTAAACATGTCAAACCCAAGTAGGCATACACAGAAGAAGAACAAAACTATGTAACCATATACCATATACCGTAATCCACAATCCATAGTCACATTAATACATTAACCAAATACACAGTGATAAAATAATCATTTATACAATAAATGGAATGTCACATAACAAGAATAAAAACCATCTAATGCACTATAAACAGAACCACAAACCATATTCAATTTATCAAGAATGCAATACTAAATCGTAAACATTAAACACATTAAAGTAACAACATCATCACACTTATATACACTTGTCTTTTAATCACACTTGTATTACTCTTCCTTATTCATCACACATCACATACCAGATGTAGCAATCCATATACATGATCTAAATACTAATTAATGTGCACATCATAACATCAACCGAAAAAAAAACCATATTAGATTAAAATCACATACATATAATAAAAATAACCACATACATCTATCCATCTCATCTATTATGCTACAAAGGCTATAATCATTAAATAAAAGAATTTTTTTGCATACCAAATCAATTCAATACATATATATCAAATATATAAGTAAAATATGTCAAATATGTAAGTGAAATATATAAGTATAATAACACACTGATGTCAACTATATAAGTAAGTTTAATATGTGTTTAACAAGTATATTTTCATCTCAAAGGATGCATGACTGGTATATTCATTTGTTAGTTTTATCTTCGGTGGGAGTGCCTGGTATTTTTTCCACCTTGGCTTGCAATCTTCTTCCATACTTTTGATCTTTGTGTATTTTAAGAATGGTATTAAAGCTTGCTACTTGATTTTCAAACACTTTTTTGTCCACTTCACGCATTGTCTCCCAATTCTTAATTTCTAGTTCTAACTCCTGAACCTCAAGCTCTAACTCCATATTCCTTGAGGAAATTTCTCCTATTTCATCCAATAATTCCTTTTTTTTTCGTAAAAATATAAATTTTCCAATGCAAGGCTTTCACACTAATTTTTATACATCTTTTCCTTCTTTGTTACAAGTTTCATTTCTAATTCCATACAGAATGATGGGGAAGACTCATCTTCTTGTTTAACACCAACATATTTGTTTGTAGGGCTCTTTGCATTCTTTCCGAATGAATAAGTGGCACTATCGAATGTTTCATAATCTTTCAGTTCCTACACTGGTGAAGCCTTACACTTTCCAACCTTCTTTTGTCTTAGCCATCTAATTAAATTTGTATTTAAACAACTGATTACTATATGTTACCATTCAAACATAATTACAAAGAAAATAATGCACTTAAATTATACTCAACAAAATATTATCATGGATGAAATATATATGAAAGTTTAGTAAGAACATCAAACCCAAGTAGACATACATGGAAGAAGAACACAACTATGTAACCATAAACCACAAACCGTAATCCATAATACACAAGATTTGAAAGCAAAATTGTGAATTATCTATGATAAATTATTGAACACGTCAAACCCAAGTAGGCATACATGGAAGAAGAACACAACTATGTAACCATATACCATATACCGTAATCCATAATCCATAGTCACATTAATACATTAACCAGATACATAGTGATAACATCATCATTTATACAATAAATGGAATGTCACATAACAAGAATAAAAACCATCTAATGCACTATAAACAAAACGTAAATGGATAACTCTATGTAACCCATAACCACAAACCATATTCAATATATCAATAATGCAATACTAAATTGTAAACCTCAAACACATTAAAGTAACATCATCATCATATACACATATATAGTAATCTGACTCCTCATAAGCAATGTTATACAATAAATGTTTTCATCTCCTTCGCTGCCTATTGTTAGCGAAAAACAATATTCCATCATAATATCTAATACATTTCTTCTCAACTCTATGAACAGAATTAGGTGTGATGCCAAGAATGGGTGGGGCATCAGATGTCTTTATCTGAGTATGGCGCGTTGTCTCAACCTATACCTCATCATCCTAAAAGCTAACCATATAGTAAATAAGTCAACGTAGATGAATCTCTTAGTTAAACACATAATTAAATTAAATCACCCATTACATCTACTTGCCTCTTCACGAGGAGTGTCCAGTCTGATATCTCTGAGATCCCATATAGCAAACCCTTTGACACACTCTGCCAAAGTACTTGCAAATGAATTAGGGTAGGGAAATGGAGCAGTGAGAACAATGGCCTCAGAAATAATGACTTTCACAGTAAATTAGGGGAGTGTGATGCCATGACACTTCCATGCAGGATACTATCACAAACCACTCCTCTCGCAACAACTATATCATCTGACATTAACCTGACTTGACCCCATCAAGAAAATCTTGGAATAACGAAAATCTCAATTGCATTAATAAATTTATCTTAATTTCACCAAAAAAGAATACATAAAATCAAATGAGAACATTCAATAACTTACCAGTCCTAGCTCCACCCTCTCTCATACTGTCAGCAACTTTCATTTGTGCCCCTCTCCTCGTCATCCCCTCTCTCTCTCCTTGACTAGAAAAGAAGTTGCAACTCTAGAAATATTCATCTCAGCCTCTCTGACCTCTCATGAATCTATCTCCCTAATAAGATCGAGACCACAGGATGATTATGAAGGGGACGTCTTATCGCAAACGTCCACCTACAACAATCGAGTCATCAAGACAATTTAAATATCAACAACATAAGGACAACATTCAATTTTCAAGTGCGTGTTAAGTGGTTTTTACCTTTCTTCATTTTTCACACTATGAATCGAGTCTCTCTGTTGGTGTAGGAGCTGACACAAGGGAATGTCATAATCCTATGCACACCTACAGTTAGTATATACAAAAATAAACAAAAAACTATATTCTATATAGCAACAAAAGACCAATAATTACTTACGTTATCATTCATAGGGAGGTCAACATTACCACTAGTTGTTCCACCCTCTTCTCTATCTTTTGTTCATGACATAATATTAAGTTTTTGATTTCCAACCAAACATAATATATAATATATTATACTAATCTTAAATTTACCTTTGTTCTGATATTTGAGTTAATTTTTTTCTCTTTCTCTCAACCACTTCTCCTCTCTCAACTGACACATCTTATTTGAATCGTAGGTGCGCATTTCAACATCCACCTCCCTCTTTCCTTCCTTGGCTTAACTCCTCGAATTGATTTTTGTATTCTTTTTTACAAACTTGATCGATAACCCTCCTATGCTGCAGGTAGAATCGTTGCCTTAAGACATAGTTCACATCCCCTCTCTCTTTTGCACGTATGCCTTGCTCCTATCTTGAGGGATAGGTGACCATTTTCCCATATGCTTATGGCCATGCTTACGTAGGGTTCCACGAAGGAAGATTATGTGCTACCTAGCGATGTTGATTAAGTCTATGCAACTCCCAAAACCTAACATCCCCACTAACAACACATGATCCATGCTGGAAGAAATAATGAATACAACCATTAACATGTTCAGTTTTTTACTCTATGGGTGGCTCATGGATATCCGAGTGAATGGGCTTGGAAGGACCATCTGAGTTAGCGCCATCAACTATTGGAGGAACATCTCCCTTTGCATCCTCTCTGACGCTTGTGGAACATGTACGTGCCATGTGATGTGAAGGTGCATGTATCTAGGTAGTACAAATACATAAATATTAGCCCAACATAAAATATTAGGTATTATGAAAAAGAATTAATGTTCACATATTTGAATATTACCATAATGGAATGTGAAGAAACCTGTGTGAAAAGACAAAAATTTCATATTTATTATCCCAACAAATGACATTAGGTACAATGCTATGACAAAACAATTAATGTTCACAAAGTTATATATTACCGTCTCATTATTTATGTCTTCCTCGAAAACATAAGAATGGATTGTGAACATGGATGGGCCCATGTTCATGAACTTCCACATGTTTCTTTCATGTGTGTTGTCATAACCATCATTGAAGTAAATGCATTGTAAAACAAGTTAAACTGAAACAAATGGTGCACGAACTTATTTATTCATATTTTACATTCATATTGAGAAAATCGTGCACAATAAACCATTTGTGACGAAGTTAGCTGCACACATTATTTTTCAAAACTAGATACTCGACTCTAGATGTTTCCGAAGTAAACATGAAATGTGAATTGCAAGTGTGTTACAAGACAATATTGGATTAAAGCATCAAAACAATAACATTACATTTTGAAAATAAATTTGAACATCCAAGTATCATCCCATGCAATTATATTATGTGTTTGGTTGTTCATAAGCTGTGTTTGTAATACAAAGTGATACATCAACCCAAACAATGGAAGAAGTAACATTTTCAAAATAAGTGCATTGCACTTTTACAGAATACATAATCACTCAATGCACGTGACAAAGGCCAGTAAGGCATCCCCACTGCAATCATTGTCACACTCATCTGAGTGGCAATGTGTTGCTCTCCATTTTTCAAACCTCCACTCATTAAGCTCTTCTAGCTGATGATCAACATCATCCCACCAATCAAGAACATTTGTTGATAAGCTAGGCCAGTTTCCATCTAGAGGTGGATGTATGACCAATGTGATGTCGTGGTACCACCCAAGGTATTGTTGCCAATCTACTGCAGGAGTTTTTCATCGATCCATCTTCCAGTGACTGTGTCTGTCCTTGTGAGCCGAGGTTCGAACAGAAAATGAATGACCATCCCTGACATGATAACCATGTCTTGCCAGCTCCATATTTTTTCGGGACCATTCTTTGTTTAGAATACAAAAAGTCAACGTTTAGCCCTATTTGGTCCAATATCAAAAGGGGGTGGACACATTGCATAATTTAACAATGTTACATAGGCATTATGAACCTCATCAGCTTCCATCATTGGGATTCTTCTTAAGAGTTTCCATACTCAGCTTTTCCAATCATCCATCTGCATAATATGTATCAAAATATCCATACTGTTATGAGGAACAAAATGAAACATGGTATTATGAAGATCAATGACACATATGGACATGGTATTATGAGGAGCAATGAAATGGATCGACACGGTAATATGAGAAGCCATTGAATATGTATGAACTTATCATTGTCTAAATCCTTTTTTTCATTCCCAAGACATGTTCATAGGTTCTGGAATGTACTATTATTAATACTTCCTAGCTTCCACATCCTTCCCATATCTCTACAATCCTTCCCCTTTATCCACAATGCTCGGTTTATCAATCTACACTATATGATGTATCATCATATTATCCACAATATATATATATATATATGCGCTGGAGACAATTCACATAATATTAGTTATTCATAATCTAATAAAAAAGGTATGTCTACCATTGCAAAAAAAGGAAATACAATGTGTACATATATCATATTGAAATGTCATCCATGGCAAGTGCTAGCAAAGATGCCACTTCTTGGTTTATAGTGTCCCTAGACACTTGACATACATGTAACCTACCTCTATTAACTTTTACATGCACATATGAACATTTCACAAAGTGAGATACACTCTCTAGCACTTGAACTCAAAGAATTGAAAGATTTACATTGTTACATTGGTATTCACCAGTCATTTGTTTCACAACAAGCATATCGTGAGAAAACACACAAATGTTCTGAACATCATGGTGTATCGCTTCCTCAAGACCCAATATCAAGGCCCTATACTCAGCCTGGTGGAAGGTCATAGTGGCATTTCCCACAATTGTACCTCTCTCTACTATCTTGCTTCCATCAGGGTCGTATAATATATGAACGATGAACATGCAATATTTTCGGAGGTATTCGACACTCCATGAATTTCCAATCTCCAAATGGAAACCATGTTTACCTTTACAATGGACAAACATATATCGTAAGAAAACAACAAAAAAAATCATAATGAACACTTCAAATTAGACTTTTTCAATACAACCATCTGTAATTTAACATATGACAAGGCACTAAAACATTTTCTATTGAGTTCGTTCATTACTAATGATTTCATATTGGAGATTCAGTGGAGTTAGTACTTTGTCTAGGGACATACACACTAAATGAGTTAACGTCATGTGTTTGTGAGTGACTTTTTTTGGGAAACATTGTATTAAAACATTATATTCCTTACAATACTAAAACTTTGTATTCCGTATGTTAGACTAAAGGGGAATATATTTTGGAATATATTGGAATCGCATTCACGGGTTTGATTCCATTCCATCATTTTCTGTATAGATAACATTATATTTCTAACATATAATTAATACAAGCACATTTTCTAATATCTTTTAAAAAAATATGTTTTCGTATAATTATGAGTTATAAATGTTATGGGTAAATATTAAATTTGAATAAATCATTTAATAAATTGATTAGTGTATTATGAATAGATAGATTTCAATCTAATTGCAATATAAATATCTATAAACATTTGATTAGGGATAAAATGGATGTAGAACAATAAATAACATTTGATTAGTTTTCAAAACCAAATCAATAAAGAAATATCTAGTACATAGGGTTTAGATTTATCATGTTCGTAGGAGTGACAAGAAGATGATCATCCAAGATAGAGTTTAGATTTATCATGTTCTTGGGAAGTGTCAAGAATATGATCATCCAAATCTTGTAGTAAAATTGATTTTTATGAGACACAAGAAAACTAGAAAACTTACATTTATGAGAACCAAAAAGTGTATAATGTACACTTGACATTTCAAGCATACCTAAACCATACACTTGACATTCCAAGTAAGATTGTGCACTTCAATTCAAAATATGTTATTATGAGTAGATTTGTCAACACGAGGGGTCCAAAAACTCTCTCAAGTTTCTAAAACTTCATTACAATCAATGGTAAAATGTACTTCTTTAGCTTTCCCTAAATGGGATGCTGAAGTTTAAACCATAAGGAAATAATAAAATGTTTTGGGATTTTCATTTTATCAGATATACTAATCTTTCTTGATATTTAACAAGTCCATCAATAGCATATAGTATTGTGAATGAAATTCCAATAATTGTTATAGTTTATTCACTAAAAAACCATTGTAATGTATATGTAGTATGAAAATTACATGCTTCAATGAGTACTTGAATTCCTAGAATTAACTCCTTTTCAAACAATAATGAATTTCTATATTATGTAGATTAAGTAGGGTACATGTGCATCTATAGATGAGTTGAACTCATATTAGAACACTATTGACACACAAATAAAAAAACTGATATATAACTATAAAAAAATGTGAATAAGGTAGACCAAGGGTCACATGGATAAATTTGGAAGAGAATGGGGACTCTTTTCTCATAACCATGTAGTTTACCAAAACCTTTTGGACTTACGTTCCTTGTCAAGTGCACTAACCTAGCAAAAGTCTTAGAACAACACAAGATAATTTAAAAAATAAATAAATAATCAAAGGGGGACCTTATGAATACCATAAACGATTGGAAATGATAATTACACCAATACAATCCTAAATTGGACAAATGATCATAACCCATACTTAGTGAATTTGACATGAATATTTAAATATTTTTAGACCTTGTTAATTTTTACTTTTTTAACTAGACTTCACTGATTGGATTCAAATAACCCTGAAGACATTTCATTTGAGGGGTTGTGAAGATTTTAGAAAATCGTTACCATTACGCATTTGGTACCTAAATATAATTTTAACATAAATGAATTTTAATAATCTAAACTTGCTATAAAATATATAAACATTAGTAATTTTAAAAATATAATCCATAGAAACACATTTTAATACTATGGAAAACATATTTAATCCATTGCAAAACATATTTAATATTTAAGCTCTTGTGAATCAAGACTATATATTAAACAACAAAATGAAATATATTTAAGCTCGTGTGAATCAACATTCATTCAAAAATTAAATATTTATATAGGTTTTTTTCAAACATGTCATAAGTTTTTTAGTACAAAACATATAAAAACAGTAACTATTTTTTTTGTTTTTAGCAGCAAACTTGGAGTTGCTTCCATGTGCAATCTTTTTTGCACAATTTTTGGATCTATTGCCGGTTTTATGACCGGAACTCCCATCTTCCTTAGCTTATGTGGAGGCTCATACTTCTGGGCTTCCTCCATCGTGTCATAAGCTAGACCATATCCTCATGAATGGGAACCTATAGTGCAGAAACTTAGACAAATAAATAACAGAAGTTTTCAGCAAATTGAGTCAGGCCTTAACCATGGATGCAATTTTCGGTTTGGGCGGCATATTATGTTGATGGTGGTCTATGTAGACCACAAATGTGGACCTCTTGAAGGATTCCTCCCTTTGAAATTTGGGAGTAGTCAACGTTATCCCAATGGGATTCAGAGGAATAGAGCTTCGTGTATTCATTTTCACCACACAAAAGAGAAACTAAATACAACAACACACATGTAAACATAAATATACAATTAATGTTAGTATGATACATGGAAAATCTAATATACATCATCCAATATGATAAAATAATCACAATATTAGAAAGCTAATATCCATGACAAATTCAAGTATCAATAAATGCCAATGGCTATCCTTCACTCAAAATGCACCCTCCCATAATATCACAACCATCCATTGAAAAAGGGACGGTTATGATATTATGGGAGGGTACATTTTTGAGTGAAGGGTAGCTTCGGCGGGCAGCTTTAAAAACCTTTACACAACACAAGTATACCACCCAACTATCGATGTGGAATCCTAAGGGGAACAATCCCCTTCAACACACAACGATAGTTGGACTTATCGATGTGGCATCCTAAGGGGAAAGCCCCTTCAGCACGCACTGATTCCTGTCTTTGCAGAGGCACTTTCCCCCATATGCCGAATTCATAGTGAGAGTATGATATCACATAATTTTTATAGCTTCAACTTTCATCATGAAAAATATAACTAATAAACAATTTTCTATATACAAATGGTATATGCACATTACCATTATCTACAAATATAATGAGTACCGAAAAATCAAACTTAATCTAATGTTATTCCATTTAACACAACTAAGATCTCTCAATCATATTAAGAAATTACCAAACATTTAAAATTAATTATATTACGAAAAAATTAAAACTAGTTGCAACTATGTCTATTCAAAGATAAATTACTAAATCAAACCAAAATAGTACATGAATAATAAAATTGGAATAATCACAATAAATAGATAACATAAAAAAATAAATAGCAATGCATTTACTCTCATATGTAATTTTTAAAGAATAAATACCAATGCATTTAGATAACATCAAAAATGAATATTTACATTTCAAAGTCATTTATTATGCCATAATACAAATAATAATGAAACAACTTACAAAAAAAATTATTTAAAAATTAGGAATATGTTCAACTATAAAAACAACTCAATCATCCATAACATATGAGGTGAGATTTATATTCAAAATTAACTGAACGAACAGGTAATAGTATCATAAAACATAAATACTTATATTCAATATTTTTTTATTGATTTGTACCCACAAAATAGAAGTATAAATCAATTCTGCAGCTTCTATACTAATAATAAAATCATATCAAAAGAAGTGTACTTTACAAATAATTTAATAGTTTCATGAGAATCCAAACCGGTCAATAATAATATATTTGTGTCATTCTCTAGTTTGTAGAAAAAAATTCTTTATGTGAATTTGGGATTTTGGTATGTGGGTGTAAATGTTAATCACTAAATATTAATGAACTGACCAAACCTACGCATATAACCATACCTAATATAATCATGTTTAATATAAGAAGATATTATAGAATATAAGAAGCTTAAAGTGTACAACATTTCAAATGTATGTGTTGTAAATAACATCAATAATTTAACTGTATGACATTACTACTAAATAATATTTACTTCCATAGATAAGGTCATCTTATTGAGACACAATCATGTATGATAAGAAATAAGAAATACTTGAAATTTTTGTTGTTGAAAAACACAGTGTGTTTTTCAACATTTTTCAAAAACAATTCCCTATCAAGTATATGAAATGTCATCCCTGGGATCAACATATGATAAACATACTAAATCAACTAACATAAAAAATTGCCATACTAAGCTAGACAAGTATTAAAATTTGGAATCTACCATACTGATAAAACTTCACGGGACACTCAACAAGAGCTCATTTTATCAATTTAAGAACTGTTGATGTGTGTGACTGTCTAGTCATTCCACATCACCTAGGTGAGTCATCTCACCTTGCGAGAGTCATAGGTCTTAGGAAGTCAAATGACAAGTGTCAAATTCTATCATAGTTGACATTGTCATTTGCGTCAATGTGTCATAGGAGTTACATTCCTTATTTGGAATTGTAACTCCTCTTCTAGTGGCATCATATTCAGTCAACGTCATATGCGTCAGTGGCATCATTGAGGTTCTTTCCATGTTTAGGCATGGGGGTTACTCAGCACCCCTATTTGTACTTCCTCCTTTTCGATCTATGAGTATGAGTAGACCTATTATTCTTACTTGCAAATAATTCGTGGGCGTTCACTTTATTGCAACTTCGTTGTGGTATGTTATGTTGAATGACAACTTCGCAAATTAATATTGACACTTCTCACAAAATAAAACACCTCCTCTTTATTGAATAACCTAAATAAAATTGAACTAATTGTAAGTCAAATATAAGAACCTTACTAAGTAGTCTTTCTAGTTAGTTATATGTTGTTGGATGATATTTATATCTTACATTAACTAATAGCACTTGGCTTTACTTTGCAAGGACACTCTAGGAGAGCACACTTTCTCAAGATAAGAACCACCATTAATTAATAATATGGCCCTCCAATTGAATTTTGGTTAGGACTAACCTAAATAAAGATGGTCTAATTATACGTCAAATGTTGGGAATAGAAATGGACTAATTGTAAGTCAAATGTGGGAACCAATAGTAAGTCAAATATGGGAACCTTAATCAATAGGCCTTCCAATTAATTTCTAGCTAGTTATCACTACCTTACCTTTTACAATTGTTGGGGAACTATATTATTAGATTGTTTTTAATTTGTGCATTCCCTAACTAATTCTAAATCAAAAAGTTGGCTTCATCAATTGGCCCTTCAATTAATTCTTAATTGATTATCACATTATCATCTTACCTTTTATTACTAATAGGGAGTTATATGGTTAGGTTGGTTTTAGGTCAACTCTTACATTAATTAATAACATCTAGTTTCACTTTAGGGGACACTCTACCAAGAACAAACATTCTTGAGTTAAGAACTATGATTAATTTATAAGATGGTCCTTTAATAAGTTTTAGTTAATACTCACATAATTATCTTGACTTCTATTAAAATTTGGAAGTAATACTTTTAGATTGTTTTATATTTTATTGTTATTTTCACAAGATGAAAATAGTTTCCAATGACCTATTTCTCTGGTTATTCTTATATAAAGAGAAAAGACACATTTAATAGTTATTTATATAGAGAGTAGGGGACATTATCATCTACACCTTAACTTAAAAATTAGTATCCATAAATACTTACAAATGAAAACATCTCCTCTTTCTAGAATAACTTAAATAGAGATGGTCTAATTTTGAGTCAAATATAGGGACCTTAATTAGTAGGTCTTCCAATTAGTGTCTAGTTATTGATCCCTATATTAACTTTTAGTATGCTTATGAAACTATATTATTAGGTTGTTTTTAGGTCATGCGTTAAATAATAAGCATACGTCACTTTGGTGGCCATAGAACTAGAGAGTATAATCTATTGTACTAATATTTTCATTAGATAATAATTATTGACAAAAAGTGCAGGGTTTCTTGTGAACCTATCTCTCACTCGTCTATATAAAAAGAAAGTTATCCTCTCCACATCTAAATGTCAAGGTTTCCAATGACCTATCTCTCAAGTTATCTATAGAAAATTATATTTTTCTTATTATGTTGAATAACACTTCTAAATTAGAATTATCACACAAAATAAAACCCCTCTCTTTTGGATAAAGTTAAAAAGATAAGGACAACTACTTGTTCCTTAAAATACCTAAAATACAGAGGTTGATGGCTCCTAAATTAACCTAAATAGAGATGGACTAATTCTAAGCACTCCAATTAATTCAAGGTTCATTTTAAGACACCTCTAGAAAATTGGAGGTGGAAAATACCTGGCGAATATCCCCAGAACTCGGTTTCAATGAAAGGTGAATTTACCAATTTTTAAGAACTGAATTTTTGCCCATTTTTTTGAGCTAGAGAGACCGCACAGTTGTACAGAAACTGACGCCTCATTTACGTGCACGTCAATAAGGCTCGTTGATGTGCATCAACAAGCCTCATTGATGCCTCATTGACACCTCGATGACGTGCACGTCAACAAGCCTTGTTAACGCCTCGTTGACACGTGTTTCAACAATACTCGTTAACATACATAAACAAGATAGGTTGTCATGTGTTAATGACTGTAGTTAATGCGCGTCAACAACCCTTGTTGGCACACATCAACCTTCCTTTTTGACATGTTTCAACGAGTCTTGTTGACACGCGTCAACAAGGCAGGTTGATGCACGTCGACGAGGTTCGTTGACCCTAGTTTTTTCCTATAAATACCCTCCCGCCAGTCATTTTCATGTTTACACTTTTCGGTTGTTGAATTTTCTTGTATACAGGAATCCATTATCTAGGTCAAGTACAATCAAGCTTAAGGACAACTACAATGGCGACTACAAGTGCATCCCAAGCTCAAGACAAAAATCAAGAGGAAAATACAGTCAACCCACAAGCCCTATCCACAGCTAGATACTCTACAGGAATCCTTTGTGCCCCCACATCCAAATTGTTTTAAAAATGACTTCCGAATAGAAGGATTTGATCGATTCATGTGAGTTTGGTGGGCTCATTAATATGCCCCATTTTGAAACAGACCAAGATATTTTAAACTACCTTCTCTCCTCTTACAATATAGAGGACGACCTATTTAATGTTACTATGGATGACAACTGATTGTTTCAATTTGGTATTGACCCAGTTGATATTCATCAGTTTACATGCCTCCCATTCAGAAATTTACCCTTTGTTACAATGAAGGAAAAACTTGTCAAAGATGATAAGAAATACCTCGAATCGAATTTCAGTTTCCATTTTGATTGTAAGTGTAAACTATTTTCATTTGTCATTTGTTATTCAATTTTTGATTTTGATACAATTTAAATTTATATTGATTCCAACTATTTTTTTGCATTTGCAACTCATGTCAATAAATACATACGTGGTGTGGATACACAAGAAATTGGACACCACTTTGTTGCTGCAGTGATTTCCTTTTTTCAATCCAAAATAGTTTTGCAAGGATGGAAAACAAATATAACAAATTGGGCCATTACATACATTGTTGTAACTATCACAAAACAAAAATTTGATTGGTGCATATTTTTATCAAAAAAAGAATTGACATTACAAATGCAAATCTTTCAGAAAAAACTATCATTTACTCCACAAACTATCTCCTTGGCCTTTATTACGAGGCTCTTTTAAATTTAAAAGACAAACCAATTCCCACTCTCACGGACGAGGAATTGATGAATTTTTCAATTCCATTTGAATAACAATAGGTATAAACTATAACACCTGCTAAAACAACCGACTTGAGACCCAAGAACAACCTAGGATTAATTAGGAAAATTATGGAATAATTTTTTTTTGATTAAAAGAATCTACAACAGGGTTACAAGACAACAGTTGTCACTAACAGGTTCTAGAACAATTCTAATCCACTAGAACATACTTTTCTTTTATTAACATTTATTATAGGTCATAAGGTCCAAAATTTAAGGTTAAAAGATTCAATTAGGTTCAGAGGGTAATTCCTCACCATACCCACTCTCTAACAGGCTTAAAGGTTGAACTTAATTTTTCTCAAAATTAAATCCTTCAAAATTTCCCTAAATCATTCCCATTAGATAGGAAATTTCCTCACCTTTCCATTGATATAAATAATTCCTCCTAACTCCTCATATTGTTCGAGTTATGGGCCGGCGGGCCTTAGGGTGAAAATTTTCCCCAAGAGCAGGCTTGCGGGCCCAGGGGTGAAAATTTTCCCCAAGGGCGGGTTGGCAGGCCGGGGAGAATTTTGCAAAATTTTCCATGTGGGGGAAAAACCCAAATTTTCACCCATGCACCCACGGGTCCACAAGTCCACAAGGGACATGTGGCGCCTCCCAAGTCAGTGCGGGGAGAGTGGGGAGGAGGGAGACATTTTGAAAAATCTTCCGCACGCGAGGTGAAAAGCCAACTTTGCGCCTACGCTCCCACAAGTCCGCAAGGGACACATGGAATCTCCTAAGCCAACGTGGGGAAGGTGGTGTGGTGGGGAGAAAATTAATTTAACACCCTCGAAGGGCTAAGAGGGTAGCATTCACCCGTACCTCCGCAAGCACCTCGCAATGCCACGTGGCAGCTCTTGATTGGCTGCAGGCCGGCAGGTGGCATGGAATACTTGGAAAATTTTCCCAAATTTTTCCAAAATGTACAAAGGAAAAAAGGGACCCACTCCTCCACTGATGCCTCGTGACGCCACGTGGCATCACCTGATTGGTTGCGGCCCAGCGGGGCGGTGGGGAAAATTTGGAAATTTTTCCCAAAATTTTCTAGGAGTGCTAAGCTTCAAAAGGGGTCCGCCCCTCTGCTGACACCTCGTGGTGCCATGTGGTAGCCTCTGATTAGCTGTGGGTTGGCAGTGGAAAAAAAATTAGGAAAATTTTCCCAATTTTTTTTATGAAGTTCTAAGGGAAAAATTCAGGCCTGCAGGCCTGCCAAGGAATTTTTTCCCATTTTTTTTTACGCCAAGTGAAGGAAAAAATTCAAAAGGCCATAAATTTTTGATAGAGTTCTTGGTTTTGGGAAATCAAGGAATTTCTTGAAATATCTCGACGTCATCTTTACACAGGGATCATTAATTTTTTATTTTGATAAAGTTTAAGGGGTCAATTTCAAGAAAATGACCTACAGGCTTTTATAGTGCAAACTGGTAAATTTTAACTTGTTAGATTTGTTCAATTTTTTCTTGTCCCTCTCTCAACATGTCAAATAGACATCGAAAATTTTTCTTAGGTGTATTGGGAGATATTTCAAGATTCAATTTGTCTGATTGATTTGAAATTTGAACATTTACATTTCTTGACAGCAGCACGACTGCAAAACGGTTTGAGCCCGATTTTGCTAAGGTTTATAAAAATTTCCTTAAGTGTTTTTGCTTGGTTTGGGATCATTTTAGCCTCCTTAAGTCCAATTTATTAATTTAATTTGCTTCTTATTTATTTGCAGGGTTATTTGAACATTTGATAAAGGAGTTTTACAAAGTATACAGTGAATTGAAAGAGGTGTATACATTTACAGAACATAAATTAACTATCTCCTTTTCCATGAAATAAAACATTAAATTCATTCCATGCTGGTCATAAATCTTTTTCTTTCGTTCAATCAAATATTAAAACAAGAATGTAATTTCTATTCTTTCCAAAATCATATATTATAAACAAGGCAGAATAATACATTTTCTCCTCACGTGTTTCACTTTTCCACTTTCCAAACAGGGATTTCATAGTGCATGTTAAACACATATTTCCAATGGAAATAATATCATATGGAAAATACAAAACCACTTCCATTAATTCAAATGAAACTCTTACAACTTCCTTTCCATTTGATTTCAAATACAACATACACATTACGTATCATTCTTTCACATTCTTTCCAAAATAGAATACAGAGTATAACTCTTTTACAGTTCAAATTTCAACTTTCATTGTCAATACCAAGTATCTTTCCATTACAAACATATACAAGTTCATCCACTTCAAGTGGGAAAGGTTACAATAAGATTTCATTTCACAAGGGACTGTCAAACTCTCCTTTTTCCTTGCTCCAGAACAACACCGTGTAAATTTCTCATTCTTCCAATTTGATCACAACAAGAGTAGGGGAAAGGCAATGCTCTCCACCCAACCAAGACATCCAATGAAGAGGAGAATCCATCCTTCTTCATTGGCCCCCGAGCCCCAACCATAATGCAATAAAAGATGTGATCCAACTCATGGCAACAACAGGCTTCCACAAACACACAAGCAACACTTTCTCAATAAAAACATAGTCTAAAATAGAATGTAGTTTACAACTACATTAAAATATGACAAACATTACTGAGGCTTCATCAAGCAAGCCAAAGGAGAAAGAAACTATGGGGGATGTTGCTTATGCCTCCCAAAGGGAAATGGGTATCACCACCTAAGAACAAACCACCAGAATATAATATATATATATCATTTCAAATCCTTGACATGCCCTTATGCCTCCCCCAAGTACCCCTTATTCCTCGCATTTCCTTATGCCTCCCCAACCTCTTATGGCACCCCATAACGAGTAAAGAAATGCAAGCTATTTCTTTATAAGGTGGAACCCAAATCCCAACTCCCTCCACCCTTATACCTCCCTAAAACACACTTGTGCCTCCCACAAAATAACCCCATAGTCTTCTCCTACACCATTCCTAGGCCATCTACCCAACAGCCCACAAACATGCCAAAACATTCACACAATAACATTTTCATAAACAAAAGGGAAGCATTTCAAGATCCAAGCTCTTACCTCTCCATGATGGAGTTGTTCCAAGTTCCAAAAACAACAAGCTTTATCCCAATGCAAGCAATCCAAAATAGCCAAGCACAAGCATGCAACAATTTTCCAAAAAACTTCTTCAAAGCAAGAGCTCCCAAAACAACAAAAGAATTCACCCAAGAATGAAGTCTCCAAAGTGAAGCAACCCCAAAACAAGGCAAGGAATTCAAATTTTATAAAAGAGGGAAGGGAAGAGGATGAGGTAGATCCATGTAGGATGCCATATCACACATCTTCAACCCCAACCCCAAAAGTCAACATCATTCTCCAAAGCATAATAAATAGGTGGGTGAATAATATGACAGTTTACTTACACACTCAAATCCAACCCACACCCCAAAGGACTGAAATTAAATTATGTAAGAAAAGTGCAATTAAAACCTACAATTTGCCTTCTCAAAAGCATTATAAAAGTCTAATCTCAACTCTCCAACCGTAGGTATGGTTGGTAATTAAATTTAAGGGGTATGGGACAAGTTTAACTTGTCCCACAAGCCTCCAAAAATAGCCTCCAAGGACAAATTCGAATTTCCAAGAAGGTGGAGTGTTTCACACTCAAAATTTAACTTACACATCACTTACACATCTCTTACAACACTTTAATTCAAGGCCAACAACTCTATTAATTACTTTCTTATGACATATTTTAATTAATTAACTTAACAACATGATTACTCACAATATTTACACACCATTTAATAATTAATGAAAGGGGTAAAAGCACCACAAAATAAACACATGCAAACATAAACAAAAGGGGCCAAAATAAAAGAAATACATAAAACCCCTTGGTCACATTTAAAGGTGATCCCCCCATGGGAATCCCTAACACACACAAACACACACAAACAAATACTAGTTACCATGGTGACCTTGTTGAATTCATCTAGAATTCCAATGTGGTTGGTCTCTAATCCCCCGATGTTTGTTGTGATATTTTAACCTGTAAAACACAAATACCTCCTTCGGCCTCATGGCCATATCAAAACATCCAAAATAATATAAATATAATTACCAAAATCATCTAGATATATGAATCACAACAACATCAAAGCAATCTAGCAATATCATTTGCAATTTTACTCAATAACTATATCATCATCCAATAATTTCCATTTCTAGGTCTACTCACAATATCCAAATATCACAAGTCCACACAACATCCATAATATAACCATGTCAAATAGTATACCATCATTAATATCCAAAATGCCTCTAATAATCATCATGCATCATAACTGAATCAAGTCAAACAATAATCCATGATCTACATCTATCATCATACTATAATAAGGTCCATAATCATGTCCATAATATAATCAACAGTATCATGATTAGTATCAAAAAGGTGTCAAAGGGAAGTGGGCACTACATCCCCCTCCCCTTAGACTCGACTTCCTCCTGGAAGTCACTGGAACAAATGTGGAAACTAAACTCGTAGAAAAGTAGCATCCTCCCATGTAGCTGCAGTCTCATCATATCTATCCCACTACACCCAGACCTGATCAACCTCTCTGCCTCAAAGGCCCAGGGTCCTGCGATCTAGGATGCGAACGGGCTCCACCATCACCTCCCCTGATCTTGCACCTGTAATGATGTCTAATTTAACACATGAGAAGGATCTGCAACATATCTCCTAAGAACTGAAACATGAAACACATCATGTATGCGAGACAAGCTAGGTGGAAATGCTAGACGGTAGGCCAAAGGGCTGATACACTCCAAGATCTCAAAAGGACCCACGAATCTAGGAGCTAACTTAGAACCTTTTCCATAATGGATAGGGCTCTTATGTGGCCTGACATGAAGGAACACCTTCATGCCCACATCAAAACTACGGTCGGTCCTATGTTGATCTGCATACTTCTTCTTCCTTTCTGTGCCTCTGTAGTCTCTGTCTGATCAAAATCACCTACTGCTCCATGTCCTGCAACAAAGATGGTCTAAGAGAACCCTGTCTCTAACCTGTCCCAACTAAGAGGTGTCCTACACTCTCTGCCATACAAAGCCTGAAAAGGAACCATGCCTATAGAACTCTGAAAACTATTATTGTAGGAAAACTCCACCAAGTATAGGTACTCCTCCCATCTAGACTACTAATCCATCACATACATCCTGAGCATGTCCTCTAAAATATGATTCACCTACTCCATCTGTCCATCTGTCTCAGGGTGATATGTTGTGCTGAAATCGATCTTCGTCCTGAGGGCATGCTGCATGGTAGTCCAAAAATGGGAAGTGTACAAAGGGTCATGGTCACTAATGATCTTCCATGGAATCCCGTGCAACCTAACAATCTCATCCAAATATACCTGTGCCACTACACTAGCTATATAAGTGGTCTTCACCAGAGAAAAGTGAGCCACTTTTGTCAATTTATCAACCGTGACCTGTGATGGCATCATGGTGATATCTCGACATCGGTAGCCCAACAATGAAGTCCATGGAAATGGTGTCCCATTTCCACTCCGGTATAACATGAGGAAAGAGAAGGCCAGCTAGATGTTGATGCTTGGCCTTTAATTTCTGGCACTCTAAACAACATGACACAAACTAGGCCATGTCTCTATGAAGTTCCTCTCTAGTGATACAACTGTCTCAAAGTGGCATGCATCTTCTTCACCCCAGGATGGGCTGAATAGGGTGCATGATGTGCCTCTGCCAAGATGTCCTACCTCAAGCCTCCATCTCTGGGAACATAAATTTGGCCTCTGTGCCTAAGAAGACCATCTGACCTCTAAGGAAAAACCATCAAAATTCCCCTCGAGGGGTCTCTGAGACTCGATCTTTGCTCGAACTGCAATGTAGAAGCTTGTCAAGAGGAAGCTGCTGAAGAATCCTGCTCCGTAAATCTATGCTTACTGAGGTGGCCATAGCCACATGTCTCCATCTACTGAGAGCATCTGCCACCACATTCTCCTTTCCCTTCACATGCTCTATCTCCATATCATACTCACAAAGAAACTCCATCCAACATCGCTGACGAGCGTTGAGATTGGGCTTTGTGAAGAGGTGGTGAAGACTCAAGTGATCTGTCCTGAGTGTGAATCTTGACCAAGAAGAAAGTGCCTCCATTAAACCAAAACATGCACAACTTCCACAAGCTCAAGATCATGAGTCAGATAGTTAAGCTAGTAATCTTTAAGTTTGCAAGACTCAAAAGCCACTACTCTTCCCTCCTGCATCAACACACCTCCAAGCCCTGCTAAAGAAGCATCCGTGCAAAAAAAAACTCACCCTGTGGATCTGACACTAAAAGAATGGGTGTTGTAGTGAGACATTCCTTCAGTGTACTGAAGGCCTGACTCGCACCTGTCTGACCAAAAAAACTTCTTCCCTTTCCTCTGAAGGGAAGTGATGGGGTGTGTAATCCGAGAGAAGTCCTGAACAAATCTCTGGTAGTAACCTGCTAATCCCATAAATCTGCACACCTCAGTCACAGTAGTGGGTGCTGGCCAATCCATAATAGCTCTAATCTTAGAAGGATCGATGATGATACCTTCCCCAGAGATGATATGACCCAAATATTGCACCTCCGTTTGAAAGAATGCACACTTCTCCAAGTTCCCGTAAAGCTGCTGCTCTCTGAAGACACTGAAGAACCTGGCGAAGGTGCCCCTTGTGCTCCTCATGCGTACGTGAGTAAATCAAAATGTCATCAAGGAAAATGAGTATGAAGTGATCTAATAAGGTCCTAAATATCCCATTCATCAAACTCATAAACACTGCGGGGGCATTTGTCAAACCAAAAGGTACCACTGTGAACTCATAGTGGCCATATCTCATACGGAAGGGGTCTTATGAATGTCCACCTTCAAAATCCTCAGCTGATGGTAACCTGACTTAAGGTCTATCTTAGAGAAAGTTGTGGCTCCCTTCATCTGATCAAATAAATCATCAATGCATGGAAAGAGATAACGATTCTTGATCGTTACCTTATTCAGCTGGCGGTAATCAATACACAACCGCAAGGATCCATCCTTCTTCTTTACAAAGATCACCGGTGCACCCCAAGGGGATACACTAGGGTGGATAAGGCCTTTCTCCAAAAGGCCCTCAAGCTATAACTTGAGCTCATAGAGCTCTGGTGTGGTCATCCGATAAGGTGCTCATGAGATAGGATCTACTCCTGGAACCAGATCTATATGAAAATCAATCTCACGTGGGGGTGGTAACCCCGGTAGTTCCCCTGGAAAGACATATGCAAACTCTCTCAAAATGGGGTGATCATCTAGCGATGGTCCACTAGACCCATCCTCTGATCTGTCACTGACTGTAACAACATACATCTGACAACCCCGTCACACACACCGCTTAAGCTGCATAACAGAGATGGTGTGAATAGAAATGGGTCTCCTGACCCCTGAAATCACCGACTCAACTCCCAAATCATCTACACAAGATATGGTCTTGTGGTACCAATCCATACCCAAGATGACTCCATAAGATCCCAAAGGAAGGATACTGAAGATCCGAGGTAGTGGTGAAAGGTCCCAAGTCCACCACACACTCCTTAACTAAGGAGTCTATAGAGATCTTGGCTCTAGAAGCCATCTCAACATCCCAACTATGACCCTGCCTAACTGCCACCATCCTGCATCACTCTACTAAAGATGGTGCAATAAAAGAATCAGAAGAACTAGAATCAAACAAAATGGAGGTAGGAATACCACTAATGTTACCTGCAGTCTCAATAACTATACTCTGATGCTCTACCTGGTGGTTCTCGACCACTACATACATCCTATGACTGCACCCCATATCACCAACAGTAGGCTCTGAGATATGTGTCTTACCCTTGTTATTAGGGTTATGTGGGCAGTCTCTCTAAAAATGTCCAGTAACACCACAACCAAAACAACTACCTGATCCTCTCCCCTGTGTAGCAGGTTTGGCCGGTACTCTGGAGGTCTGTGGTGTGGATTCTGATGATCCGGCTGTGGTTTGCTGAGGTCTCTATTAGTGAGCTCCTGCTGAGTGAGCTCTCTCAGCACCCTGTGTCCTTATGGGACCCCTAGGAGGAAGCCCCATACTCTGACCTCTCTGTGCATCAAATCTCTGTGGAGGTCTATAAGGTGGGCGGGACTGCTGCTACTACTGTGGTCTAAAAGATGACTGTGTTGAACCCTGTCCACCACAAGGAAGTGGTACTAACCCCCTTGATTTGTTGTCCTACATCTGATGTATGTGGCTCTGGACTCAGTCTCTAGCCTGTTGGGTCTTTCCCTAAGTCTCCTCTGCTATATAGGCCTTCTCAACGGCCTCAGCTAATGTCTGTGGACAATGGATCCGTAGTGCTCCTCCAATGTCTAGGTTCAGGCCCCAGATGAACCTGTGGATCCATACTTGCTCATCCTTCATGTAACCAACATACTGGAGTAGATCCAAAAATCTAATCTCATACTCAGCCACTATAAGAGATGCCTATCGGAGGTCATGGAACTCATCTATCCGCTACTGAATGAATCTTTGTGAAAAATATCTCCTCCAGAAATGCTCCTCAAAGAGCTCCCAGGTAACTGTCTCATAATCAACATGGAGCTTCTACTCCTCTGTCCTCCACCAGACACCATCTCCATCCTTCAGTAGATGGATCGCAACACTAGCTTTCATGTTGCTAGAACAAGGACAGATCTTGAAGCATCCACTCAAGCTCACCAACTAGGCCTCTTCCTGAAATTCACCTATGTCACCAGAATAATGTGATGGTCGAAGCTTCAGGATCTCCTTGATGTGATCTACAGCTGTGGTCTGATGGCCTCTTGGCCTCTCTATATGCTCATCCCTAAGCCTAGGGCTCCGAGACCTCTCTCTATGTCCTGAAACTTGGTCATACTATTCCCTTTGTGGTGACTCAGCTCTGATTGACTTTGCATGGGAGTTCTCTCCTCCATGCTCCTCGCTGGGTTGAGGAGATACATGACCCTCAATGGGAGGGACTCTATCATGTCTGGCTGCATGTCCTCCTACTGATCCTCCGCATAAAGCGGCATTAACATCGTGAAGGGTTTGCAAAATCTAGGGTAGGATGGTTGCTACAACATGATCTAGTGGTGGTACGTATAGGTCTATGTGAAAAGACCCCTCATCCCATCTGCGCCTCCTACACAGACCAAGGCGAGAGTTAGTTCATCTTTCTAAGTTTTATTCAGTTTCCATGTTTACTAAAATATGTAATTTCTAATTAAGTTGTTTTCTAGATTTAAAAGTGTGCTAGGTTTAAGGCTCATGTCTAAAGTTTTTTAGTGTGCCCAATGGCCCAAGATTTTGAACCACTACTCTGATACCAAGTGTAACGCCCACTAAAACAACCCACTTGAGACCCAAGAACAACCTAGGATTAATTAGGAAAATTATGGAATAATTTTTTTTTATTAAAAGAATCTACAACAGGGTTAGAAGACAACAGTTGTCACTAACAGGTTCTAGAAAAAATTCTAATCCACTAGAATATACTTTTATTTTATTAACAATTATTAGAGGTCATAAGGTCCAAAATTTAAGGTTAGAAGATTCAATTAGGTTCAAAGGGTAATTCCTCACCATACCCACTCTCTAACAAGCTTAAAGGTTGAACTTAATTTTTCTCAAACTTAACACCTTCAAAATTTCCCTAAATCATTCCATTGGATAGGAAATTTTGTCACCTTTCCATTGATATAAATAATTCCTCCTAACTCCTCATATTTTTTGAGTTATGGGCCGGCGGGCCTTGGGGTGAAAAGTTTCCCCAAGAGCGGGCTTACGGGCCCAGGGTGAAAATTTTCCCCAAGGGCGGGTCGGCGGGCCGTGGGGAGACTTTTGCAAAAAATTTCCCACATGGGGGCCAAAAAAAAACCCAACTTTGCAACCGCACACCTGTGGGTCCGCAAGTCCACAAGGGACATGTGGCACCTCCCAAGTTAGCGCGGGGAGAGCGGGGAGGTGGGAGACATTTTGAAAAATCTTCCCACGTGGGGCAAAAAGCCAGACTTTACACCCGCACTCCCACAAGTCTGTAAGGGACACCTGGTATCTCCTAAGCCAATGCAGGGAAGGTGGTGTGGTGGGGAGAAAATTAACTTAATGCCCCGAAGGGCTAAGAGGGTAGCATTCACCCGCGCCTCCGCTGACACCTCACAATGCCACGTGGCGGCTCCTGATTGGCTACGGGCTGGCGGGCGGCGGGGAATACTAGGAAAATTTCTCAAAGTTTTCTGAAATGTAAAAAGGAAAACAGGGACCCGCTCCTCCGTCGATGCCTCATGATGCCATGTGGCATCACCTGATTGGTTACGGCCAGACGGGGCGGCGGGGAAAATTTGGAAAATTTTCCCAAAATTTTCCAGGAGCACTAAGCTTAAAAAGGGGTCCACCCCTCCGCCGACACCTCGTGGTACCACGTGGCAGCCTTTGATTGGCTGCAGGTTGGCAAGCAAAATTAGGAAAATTTTCCCAAAAATTTTCTGAAGTTCTAAGGGAAAAATTTGGGCCCACGAGCCCGCCAAGGAAATTTTTCCCAATTTTTTTTTGACGCCAAGTGAAGGAAAAACTTCATAAGGCCATAAGTTTTGATAGAAGTCTGGGTTTTGGGAAAACAAGGACTTTATGGAAAACTCTCGATGTCCTCTTTACACAGAGATCATTAATTTTTTATTTTGATAAATTTTAAGGGGTTAATTTCAAGAAAACGACCTACAGGATTTTACAGTGCAAACTGGTAAATTTTAACTTGTTAGATTTGTTCAATTTGTTCTTGTCCCTCTCTCAACATGTCAAATAGACATGGAAAATTGTTCTTAGGTGTATTGGGAGAGATTTCAAGATTCAATTTGTCTGATTGATTTGTAATTTGAACATTTACATTTCTTGACAGTAGCACAACTGCAAAATGGTTTGAGCTTGATTTTGCTAAGTTTTATAAGAATTTCCTTAAGTGTTTTTAGCTTGGTTTGGGATCATTTTAACCTCCTGAAGTCCAATTTATTTATTTCATTTGCCTCTTATTTATTTGCAGGGTTATTTGAACATTTGATAAAGGAGTTTTATAAAGTATACAGTGAATTGAAAGAGGTGTATACATTTACAGAACAGAAATTAACTATCTCATTTGCCATGAAATAAAACATTAAATTCATTCCATGCTGGTCATAAATGGTTTTCTTTCTTTCAATCAAATATTAAAACAAGAATGCAGTTTCTATTCTTTCCAAAATCATATATTATAAACAAGGCAAAATAATACATTTTCTCCTCACGTGTTTCACTTTTCCACTTTCCAAATAGGGATTTCATAGTGCATGTTAAACACATATTTCCAATGGAAATAATATCATATGGACAATAAAAAATCACTTCCATTAATTCCAAATGAAAATATTACAACTTCCTTTCCATTTTATTTCAAATACAACATACACATTACGTATCATTCTTTCACATTCTTTCTAAAACAAATACAGAGTATAACTCTTTTATAGTTCAAATTTCAACTTTCATTGTCAATACCAAGTATCTTTCCATTACAAAAATATACAAGTTAATCCACTTCAAGTGGGAAAGGTTACAATAATATTTCATTTCACAAGGGAATGTCAAACTGTCCTTTTTCCTTGCTCTATAACAACAACGTGTAAATTTCTCATTATTCTAATTTGATCACAACAAGAGTAGGTGAAAGGAAATGCAGAAAGACAATGCTTTCCACCCAACCAAGACATCCAATGAAGAGGAGAATCCATCCTTCTTCATTGGCCCCCGAGCCCCAACCACAATGCAATAAAAGATGTGATCCAACTCATAGTAACAATAGGCTTCCACAAACACACAAGAAACACTTTTTGAATAAAAACACATTCTAAAAATATATATAGTTTACAACTACATTAAAACATGACAAACATTACTGAGGATTCATCGAGCAAGCGAAGGAAGCAATAAACTATGGGGGATGTTGCTTATGCCTCCCAAAGGGAAATGGGTATCACCACCCGAGAACAAACCACTAGAATATATATATATATATATATATATATATATATATATATACATTTCAAATCCCTGACATGCCCTTATGCCTCCCCCATGTACCCCTTATTCCTCACATTTCCTTATGCCTCCCCAACCTCTTATGAAACCCCATAATGAGTAAATAAATGCAAGCTATTTCTTTGTAAGGTGGAACCCAAATCCCAACTCCATCCACACTTATACATCCCTAAAACACACTTGCTCCTCCCAAAAAATAACCCCATAGTCTTCTCCTACACCATTCCTAGGCCCTCTACCCAATAGCCCACAAACATGCCAAAACATTCACACAATAACATTTTCATAAACAAAAGGGAAGCATTTCAAGAGCCAAGTTCTTACCTCTCCATGATGGAGTTGGTCTGAGTTTCAAAATAGCAAGATTTATCCCAATGTAAGTAATCCAAAACAGTCAAGCACAAGCATGCAACAATCTTCCAAAAAAAATCTTCAAAGCAAGAGCTCCCAAAACAACAAAATATTTTTTCCAAGAATGAAGTCTCCAAAGTAAAGCAACCCCAAAACAAGGCAAGGAATTTGAATTTTATAGAAGAGGGAAGGGAAGAGGATGAGGCAGATCCACGTAGGATGGCATATCACATATCTTCAACCCCAACCCCAAAAGTTAACATCATTCTCCAAAGCATAATAAATAGGTGGGTGAATAATATGACAGTCTACTTACACACTCAAATCTAACCCATACCCCAAAGGACTAAAATTAAATTATGTAAGAAAAGTGCAATTAAAACCTACAATTTATCTTCTCAAAAGCATTATAAAATTCTAGTCTCAACTCTCCAACCGTAGGTATAGTTGGTAATTAAATTTAAGGGGTATGGGACCATCTAGAATTCCAATGTGGTTAGTCTCCAACCCCCCAATGTTTGTTGTGATATTTTAACCTACAAAACACAAATACCTCCTTCGGCCTCGTGGCCATATCAGAACATCCAAAATAATATAAATATAATTCCCTAAATTCATTTAGATGTATGAATCACAACAACATCAAAGCAATTTAACAATATCATTTATGGTTTTATCAACAACTATATCATCATCCAATAATTTCCATTTCTAGGTCTACTCACAATATCCAAATATCACAAGTCCACACAACATCCATAATATAACCATGTCAAACAGTATATCATCATCAATATCTAAAATGTCTCTAATAATCATCATGCATCATAACTGAATCAAGTCAACAATAATCCATGATCTAACATCTAATATCATACTATAATAAGGTCCATAAAATAATCAACATTATTATGATTAGTATCAAAAAGGTGTCAAAGGTAAGTGGGCACTACATAAAAATATAAATTTTGTTATTTTGACATTACATTGTGCACAGGTATTAACTATTTACTATTTACAAAGAAGATTTATGGAGACCCTTTCCTGATAAAAGGCAGCATCAAGAGGAAGAGGCCAAAAAACACGCTGATGGCATCGGGAGATTCACAATCTGAAATGGAAGCTCACTCATCTCCAAACCCCCAACCCATTTGAATTTGTTAAACACCAGAGAAGTAATACCCTTACATGTATTATTTACAAATTTCAAATTTTTATTTTTCATTTTCCCATTTAAATTTTACCCCTATTGAATTGACATACAATCATATTGATGATGAAAATACATGGACTTTGGACCATATGCGTGTTTGTCAAAGTCAACCATCTTCCCCAACTCACTCAGTTCAGTCATAGGCATTTGTGTTTTCTCAACAACCACCTCAGCAATTCCAGCAACAGACAGCTCAAAAACCACCAACTACTACTCCAACACGGCCACCTCAAGCACCGCGACAAGCTACCCCTTAACAACAAGGTACAAAGTTTTGAATAGTACTTCATTTAATTTTCATAGTTTTTACATTGTTTTTCTAGTTTTTCATATGATTTTTTTCTTGAACTTTTCATCACATTACAGTCCTTATGTACAAACAGCTGGCACCTCCCCCCTCCACCAATTATATTCAAAATACCAACCAGAGGATCAGGAAAAAAAGAACATTGGTAAACTCATGCCAATTATTCCGGCCCCTAGTGGGACACTAAACATTGCCTCCTCATTTCAAATTCCAACCCTCTCACTTGGTGGCTTGCCCAACATAATGGGCATATCAGTTTTAAATAATATAAATTTAGATGAAGATTACTTGGGCATTGATAGTAATGACCCAACTAGATTTTTCAATACACGTGAGATGATTCAAGTCCAATAGGTATAATTCTATTTCAACATAATTTACCGTATTGAATTACATTTCACTTTAGATTTATTTGTTTGAATCTTGATTTATTTTATCACAAACAGGATCAGGGCACCCAAAGATAGAAACAAGTAGCAGTTGATCAACCCGAAAGCCCCCATACCTCTCCAGTGAGATCATCTTCATCAAATACAAATGGTGAACAGTTGCTACCTTTTTCCTTTAGAGAACTTGATTGGTTATGATTTTCAATCCCATGTCGATGAGTTATATTCTACCTCATATTAGTCAGCTCATAGAATGGGAAGAGAAGGGTTAAAGTACTTATCAATGAGATAATAAGTCATTATGAAAAATTATTTGCAAAGGGATAGTTTATACGCTGCAGTCTAGAATCATACCTATGAAGATGGATTCCTTACTTACCCAAGTAAGAAGTGGGATTGTCATGTATAACAATAACTATAAGGACGACATTTTGGATAAGACATTAAGCAAATTGGAAAATATTAGTGCTGAGGCCCAGGCATATTTTAACAAATGGGTCTAAGGACAAGGATATGGTAGCAGTTACAAATTCCGAGAGAGATAGAGCGGTCGTAAGTGTTATCACTTTCAAAATAAATTTTTTTGTTAATTTAAAGTTTTCTTTTTTTATTAATATGTTGAATTGTTATCACTATTTTTGTAACAGTTGAAATACAAAACAATTGAAGATTCAAGCAATGGTTTTCCAAGTTCACTTGGAAACCGCAAAGAACAATTTATCCGCATCGAAGAATTTGAAGGAAAATATTGTTTTGGTTAACAAACAAAAACAATACACTGAGGTGGATAATTAAAGATCATGGCTTTGACCTTGAAATTTTTATTCAAAACTAAGGTAGTTTGTTGATCCAAATTTGTTGTCCCATGGAGATGTGACAAAGAAAGAAGAAAGAATTTTAAAAAATCTAGACAGTGCTACAGAAGATCTCATAAGTTTTGGGATTACTTCTGCCATTGGGGAAAGGGGTACAGGTGGAGAAGCCAATTGGGGAAAGGAGGGTAAAGGAGTAGAAAGGGGTACAGAAAATTCAGTGTTGAAAATTTTCATTATTGAGTGTGGAAACTTGAAAAATTGATCTATATTTGAAACTTTGAAACATTGAATGTTATGGTCATGGCATTTGAATTTTATTATCTGGATTTGAAAGTTGAAACTTGAATTTGATAGGCTTTGAAAATTTGAAATACTATATAATCTTTGATTTTATAACTTCCTATAGATTATGTATAGAATTTCTATATTATATATGGCGTTTATGTTTCTTCTCTACTTGTAATGATGATTACATTACATGTGGATGATGACATTACAATAGAATCAGTCTCATAGATATGGATTATCATGAATTGTATGTGGACGTAGATTTATCTTCAAGCACGATCATGGAATCTAGTTGATGATAATGGATAATTGTTTTAAGAAAATTTGGAATGTTGTACAATAGAGACATTTAAACGTTCTCAAATTCTTCTTCTCTATAATTGTAATGATATGATCATCATGACATTAAAATGGATATAGCTGATGATGAATGATGATAATGGATAATTGTTTTTAAAAAATGGAATGTGTTAGGACAGAGATGTTTCTGCACATTTAAAATATATAAATAATTGTTTTAATAATAATTGGAGTGTTAGGATTATGATAATGATATGATGAATTTAATAATAATATAATCAGAGTGTCAGGATTATGATATGATAATGATATGATATTTATGGATGATGATGAATTTTATGTGGACATAGATTTAGCTTCAAGGACGATCATGGATTATGAATTGTATAATATGGAAAAATATTCCTCTTTGTAAAAGTTGATTTTGTGATTTTATTCCACAAAGTTTTAAAAATATATCAAAGCATTTTGCAAATATAAAAAATAAATGAAACATAATTGTAAAAAATCATAAAAGTTCATATGATAGGGTTTAAGTTACCTCTAGTGTTTTAGATGGATGTGAAATCATCACTCGTAATGTGCTAGATCTTTGTTTTAAGAAAACTCAACATGAGAAATGGATTAGTAGATAGATGGGTGAGTTGCCAGACATTGTCAGTTCCGAGAAGTACCAGCTTCTTCGGATGGATGTCAACCCACGTTTTTAAAAAAATAAAAAATTTGTATTTAATTAAATGTAAATATATATACCTGTAACATCTTTAATGATAACAAGAGCTAAAACAAAATTTAAGGTGACAAACAATAAAAGTAAGGTGAAGGAGACACCTATTTAAAGTTGAAACAATCCATTATCAATAGCTTCTTCAAACTCGATGTTCTCTTCTGTAGAGTGTGATGATGCGCCAATTTCACTCTCAACGTTGGGAACAATTGTACTTGTAGCTGTATTATTCACACCTCTTCTTTCGCAAAGGGAATTACAATGCGCAATTTCTCTGTCGAAAGGGAAGGTTTGCATGGAGTAGCAAGATACATAACACCTCATGCAACTTTCTAGATTTTTATCCAACCCATTTCTCAGTTTTGATTTTATAAATGATAATGCACTGAAAACCCTTTCATCCTCCATAGACCCCAAAACCATTGTTTGACATAACTCATATAATCTAAAATATTCACTGATATCTTCTTGTAAGATAGAACTTTGATAGATTCCTCGCCACAACCTTGTAATAGCACCACTTTTAGAAGGTTTGTCTAAATTTTTATATTGGTTCCTCATTGTGGTTGCAAAATTTGTTGATTGAAACTTTAATAAATCAGCATTCAGTATACCTTTGATTTCCATACCCTTGAACTTTGAAGTCTTTGAGAAATGTTCCATTATTGTACCCATGGATTTATGGAAATGCTTTCTTACAAAGTTTGTACGACCACCTTCAGTATTCCAAAAATTAGGATTCGTCACACCCATTGCTTTAAGAATTTTATCTTTGGAGAAACGTTCTCTAATTTCTAATGATAAGGATTCTGAAATTTTTTTAAGCTTTATTCTTGTTTCAACTATAACAGACTCAAAGAGATTACGTTTCACGGGAACATCTTCTCATTCCAATCTTGTAATATCTTGACGTTTCTACAAAATGTGTAGTGGTATGTCCCTCCCATTAACAGTGATGCAGAGGTGATCGTGGATATTACATATCAAATAGTTACTTGGATTTTTAAGATCTAATAAAGCTTTCCAATTCTTGAAAACAGGTGTATCAAAACTATCTTGGGAATAGTACAAGATATAAAGATTTTGACATACAATTTTCTCTTCCGTATAAAATCCACAAGATAGATTAATCTCCCATGTGCATGCTTCATCAGTGTATTGATCTCTTGCAACATTGGTAGAATACCAACCAATGTAAGCAATGTCTCAAAATCAGTTAAATCGAACAACAAGTCCCTCACCCTATCAACTTCATGACGATATTTGTGCATGAAACCAAACAACAAAGGATACTCCTCACAAACTCTACATGCAGGTTCATACGAAGAGATCCATCTAGTCTCAACATATTTTAGAATTTTTTTGCCATCTGTAATTCCAATTGCAAATTTCTGGAACTCAAGAAATTACTTTGGGCTGCTTTCCATATAGGCATGAAGTACTCTTATAAGGTCTTCTAATTTAGCAACATTTTCATAGTTTCTTACCATTTTATACTCTAAACTCATTTTGTGAGCCATACAGTGAATTGGTAGCATATATGGGGCCACTATTGTTTGTAATCTAACACACATCCCTATTCGTTGACCCTGCATTATAGATGCACCATCTACTCCGATGCATACCAACTTCATAGCAATTTCATTATCAGTCATTCCAACAATATATTTCAAATGAGAAACAATTATTTTATGTAGGTTTTCGGTATTACAATTTTCAACCATTTTCATAGCACCTAACAGATGAGGCGTCCTTATATGATTTTCTAAAGTATAGACGTGGATACTTACCCATGCAATGTTGTCGACTGTTGTCACTTCATCAATTGAAAGAGAGATAAACTTTGATTTTTTCACATTCTCTTTCAAATCTTCCTTCTCTATCATCGAAAGTATTTTTCCATTTCCCATCCACTATTTTTAGACCAATGAGACTGAGGTACATTCGGCATTACATTATATTGATACAAAACTTTGAAATCGAGGAAATCTGAAATCGGTCTTCCTTTCTTTAGTATGTGAAATAAAGTAGAGAATTGTATGAGTTTGCATGTAGATTTGTTTGATTCATCTTACTAATTTACGATGTGATCGTTCCTCCCTTTTCCATGAGATGTTTGCATTTTTTCTGCTATGCTTCATAATCTGTTGCATATTTAACATGCATGCATGCCTTTTCAGTTTTCCACCCGTGTGTTTTGATTTTCTAGCCATCCGCCCCCATTATAGCCAAATATTGTTTTCCACAATGTTTTTCTATAGTGTCCAGCTTCATTTACATTTTTTGCTGCTTTCCAAATTTCCATGTACATATTGTACATGTACATTCAAATGGGATCTCTTCTGAATTAGATGATTGTACATGTTTGATAAACAGAAATTTGGTTGCCTAATTAAACTTGTATGTCCTGCCAATGGTCCACATATTCTTGTTCATTTTCAATCTTGTACTTTTTTGAGTAGAATTTTGAGCAATATCACAATCACCTAGTTTCCTCTTTCATGAACCGGAATTTGAATTTGATTTATGTGTTCCATTTTGCTAATTATTTGTATGTGAGATATCTTGATGCACTCTTGGTTGCACCCCAACAGGAATAATATCTTCAGGATCTGGCATCTCAACAGTTATATCTTCAAGATCTAGAATATTATCATAGGTGTCATTTTTTTGATACTGTGCAGAATGCATGTCCACCTCAATATTACCTTCCACACAGTCAGTATTTTAATTCTTTATGGTGGTAGCTATATGGTTGTTGGTAGTTTCAATATTTGTATCAATAGAGTTTCCAAAATACTTGAATAAGTACTTCTAATATTTCTTAGTTACTGTTAGGGTCTTCGCATTTCGAGGACTATCACCTTTCATTATTTTGAATAGAGTCCTGCATCAGCAAAAGAACCAAGTAGCGCGTCAAAGTCAAAATTTATGTCATGCGTCAAATATCGCAATCCCTATCGCGCTGTCAACAACTAACCCCTTTAACGCACGTCAACAACTAACCCCCTTAACGCACGTCAACAACTCATCAACTATCCCTGTCACGCGTCAACAAAAGCATCAATTGTCTCTATCGTGCATAAATAAGGCATCAACTGTCTCTATTGCACATCAACTCTATCCCTGTCGCATGTCAACAACTAACCTGCTTGTCGCGCGTCTGCAATACCTCCTTGTCATGCATCTATAATACCTCTTTGTCGCGCGTCAACTATATCCCTGTTGCGTGTCAACAACTAACCCCCTTGTCACACGTCTTCAATACCTCCTTATCGCGCATCAACTATATCCCTATCATGCGTTAGCAAATATCATCTATCACCCGACTCTAAACTACTAATAGGATAACAACAATCTCTGGTGATTAAGAGTATACGAGTTCACGGTATTGGTAATTTGGTAAGCTACTTGGAGTAGTACCGTAGTATACTACCCAACGAATCACCTAGGTTTTTATAGGATATGTTTTCAAATGTAGGTGAAGCCGACCCCAAAAAATATATATATTGTAAATTTTAGGCGAACAGCCTTTTCAAATTTTCCTAAAATGAAAGCACCGACCCGCTCCAAAAAAGTCGACTTTTCATTATTACTAACGATGAATCATAATGTTAGATTGCTATTATGTACATTAATTAGTAACAAGTGGGTACCCAACACTATAACATATAAAGAGTAAGGCCGCATATCTAAATAGTAAACTATGTTTCCTATACACATATAAATGTTAGGGTTTCCATTGACCTATCATCCAAATCTACACAATTTATTGATTAACACATCAAAAATAGTATATATTGCTTATGTTGGCATCATTTTAGTAAACAAATAAAAACTATATTCAGTTGCATGATAAAGGTTTCTGAACATAAATAACAAGTAGTAGTGATTGATTTTGTCGCTAAGTTACTTTGAACAACAATGATAACGCTACTACATATATGATGTAGAAATTCCTGTTTAAATATGTTCTATAATATTTTATTACTACCATATTTCTTTAGGCATTGTGTCAAACAGTAAATACCTGATATATGCACATTTAATATAAGAAGATATTATAAAATCTAAGAAGCTTATAGTGTACAACATTTGAAATGTATCTGTTGTAAATAACATCAATAATTTAACTATATGGCATTACTACTAAATAATATTTACTTCCATAGATGAGTTCATCTTATTGAGACACAATTGTGTATGATAAGAAAGAAGAAATACTTGACAATTTTGTTGTTGAAAAAACAACGTTTTTCAACATTTTTCAAAAACAAAGCTTATATAATTTTAATCTTGTTGTTCTTTATTACCTTTCATTATATAATTACATAATTAGCTAATCCATGAAAACAATAAGATCTTGCACAGAAGGTTTTTCAACATTGTTGAAAACAAAGCTTGTATAATTTTAATGTTGTTCTTCTTTATTACCTTACATTATATAATTATCTGTGTTTCCTTTCATTATATAATTATATAATTAGCTACTCCATGAAAACAATAAGATCTTACAAAGAGGATAAAATTAGTCCCATAGCATCTCAAGAAAAAATCAACATTAAAAACTATTCCAAACAACATTAAATGTATATATCCTATTTGTGGTTATTCGGAGTTTTTTTAGAGGAATTTGATCAAGATTTTGAGTTGAGATTATGAATTCACATAAGGGGGGAGAGGAAGGATGTGCAGTAATACACACTCATCTCACGTAAACAAATGATTCTATTAATAAGAGGGAAACTTCTATTTTGGCATCACAACATTGGCATAAGTATATGAAATCATTCTATTAATAAGAGGGCAACTGAAACATTCATCCATTTGTGGATCATATTAATATAGTTTCATTTTTATATTTGTTTTCAATGGCTTCAAATTATAATGGCATGCACCCTCTTCTTGAATATATCTCTAAGAGAATGTGATTACAATACTAGGGGTTTCTGTTCCATATTATGCACGGTCTTGATCTATCTTCATAGTTATATGGGATTCTGAAGTCACATTTATTTGATTATGTGTATATATGTAGGTTTATATATTACCAAAAATTAAGCCTATCAATCAACACTAAATTCATTATTGAATGAATGAGAGTTTTAGAGTTGTATAAGTAGACCCAAGATGCATGTAAGATATACATGAATATGATAGAGATGTAGAAACAAATACATGATAGGAACACGAATGGTATATGACTGTATAAAAAATACAATACTCACATACAAGGGAAACGAATGAGGATATTATTATTGCTAAGGAAATTCTTTGCTGGACATAAGAGGCATATGAAAATGATAGAGTCGTAGTTCAATGATTACATGAGATGCATATGAATGGGATAGAGCTATGGATTGTAAAATTGATTCCAAGAGTGACTGGAAATTGGTAATTCCTGCAAGGATGCAATAGTTTTCTGTACAAGTCCAGACACCACATTTAAATAAATGAACATGCCCTAGTGGTCAAAGTTCTAATTTAAAAAATGTTGAAAAACCCAGACTATTCAAATTTTCATACATTTTTTAGAGACATTTTGTCAAACATTTTGCAGAGATTCTTTGAGGCATTCTGTCAAACAATTCCCTAGAGACCATATTTCATGCAGAGACATTTTGTCAAACAGTTTATGAGAACTACATGGAATACGATGCAATTCAAGCCGAAAAGTAAGCCAGGTTAGATTATTACATGTCAAAGGTCTGAGAAGTGTTGTTGATTTTCTCTTAGTAGGCATGGTTTTTTAAAAGGCATTTTGTCAAACAGTTTCATGTCAAAACACAAAAGTCCTAAATGTATTAGCTAGGCCATGTCATATCAAAACGCCAACACGAGCTCAAGAGTGAAAACAGTGGCACCCATTGCAAGGTTGAAACGAGCTCGAGCCAAAGAATGAGCTCAGAAACAAAAATCTTATGAAACAAGTTAGGGGTTTCCAGGCATTTGCCTAAGCACAACAATGTAAGGGTTTAGTATTGCATCTTGCGAAAATACCTTGTGAAAACATGAAATATTAAACAAAACAAAATAGAGGTGGGCATCCATATGCAACAAAAACACAACAATGCCAATACAGAAAGAATGTAAACACAAAAACAAGAAACCCTTTCAAAAAACACGAAAAATAAAGGAGTGGGTATGAGCGCTAACAACAAATGTGAATGGAAGAATTCGGCTCCTGCTCCTTTTTCCCGCTCCGAGCACCTTCCTTACCCTTCAAACTGTATACAGTGGCTGAGGGGCTTGAATGATCTCAAGATGCCACAGATAACCACCTCTCCTTCCCCTGTGATTCTTCTTTGTACCGCTTACAATGGAGGAAAAATGTGATTACAATTGTGATCATGGCTCGAGCTTCTAGTTCTTCTCATGATTTCCCGTAGGTGCAAATGATTCGGAGGTACCGGGGAATGATTCATTGGCGTGGAGGGACGGTGGGCATGAAGAACCATAATTCAAATTGATCCCGCCTGACATCCATGTCGACCGGTCCACGTCATGGTGTGTGTTCCCCCCACATGTCAATCGCCATGGGAACCATGAGGGGCGTATATAGTGATTGAAAGGGTCTATTTGTGATAAGCATTAGTATAGTTTCTGACATGACATGAATATCATAAAGCAATGCCTATGGTACAATCCAAGTTCATAAGACATGGGCCATTTGGGAAGCTTCCATGAGGGACTACATTGTTATTATAATGTTATAATAGGGAAAACTCCACCAAATACACCATATATAGGTGCAAAATAAGTGAAAGGTAGCCGCTCCTATTGAACAAGACGTGTCAACATTGAACATTGATGAAAAAAAGCCATTAAAAAGGTACAATATTTACTATTTGACAAATCATTTTAACCTTGCACAGGGTGCCACCTCAGTTTTTAATTGTAATCATGGCTGACTGCTATTTATCTTATAGAATTGTCAATAAGCTTTGAGATAATGATAAATAAGTTGCTGAATATGTAATATTTAAATGGCCGACGCCACCTGTCAAACAAAAAATCTATTGAGTTAAAAGTATTCATTAGCAAACTATTTTACAAATAATAGTATGTAAAACATACAAAAATAAAAATCAAGATAGAGTAATCTTCGTTGCATGAATACCTAATAAGGGCCGCCCAACAACTCTGCCACCGAACGCATAAAAACAATGCCATAGTTTTTTGAAGAATGAGTATTTGCATTTAATGTTAAGGTGACGTTTCTTAATGGGTTCTTAGTACAATCCAAGTTCCGGCAATTGATTGAAGGCCCCTGTACATTGTGGAAAAAAAAGCCATAAAAAAAAGTAACAATATTTACTATTTGACAGAGTATTTTAACCTTGCAACAGGCTGCCACCTCAGTTTGTAATTATAATTAAGGTCAGCAGAGCCCAATGTAGTGTAGTGACACGCTCAGGGCATCCTCGAATCCTATTTTTGATTTTGCGCTCTTCCACGTCTGAAGAGTTTTTATTCATGTATGGGGATAGATTCTATGAATATGAACCGTGATTTAATGTTTTTATGTCCTGATTCACAATAAAGGTAATTTCACACATTTTGGATTTGATTATTTAAGGAACACCGGGGTCCGGAACAGATAAAGGTGAGTGGTAAAAGTTTTTTTTGAGTATTTGAATAATCTTACGTATTGGTTCATCATCATTGGAGCTTTTCTAGAGGATTGTCGCTTTCTATAATTTAATTGCAAACGAGGAGTATGTTGTAAGTATTTGCATTTAATGTTAAAGTGACGATTAGATTCCTGTTGGGATAACCATAATAATTTGCAATAATGAATATGCAGAAAGATTGACATATAGATAGAGATACAATAATATATAAAAAATACCAAGACATAAGAGATTAAACACCGGATTTACATAGTCAAAAACTCCATCTAACCTCAGTACAAGAGTAAACTTTTTACTCTGTTAGCTTTGCTCCAAATAAAAAATTTGAATGTGATTTTTGGCAAGCTAATCCCCCCAATGTACAATATGACTAAGGACATCCCAACAATAGGTTTGCCTTGAAAGACAAGGGTATAATATTTTCCTTATGAGTTGTGATAGGCTGTTCATTGAAAATGAAACATGATTTAATGGTTCTAGAGATATACACGTGCAAAGAAATTCGATGAAGCTTTTTCATGACAAATTGTTGTGATAACCATAAATGACAAGTGAATTTATGGAAATCAAGAATTTAGTCCACATAATATTGAAAATCACACCAAACATATTTATTTAATGTTTAGTTTGTCATGTACATTGAAATGAAAGATCAAAAGTCATTATATTATATATCCTGTTTGACAAGAATGTCCACATAATATTGAAAATGATTAATCATAAATGTTTAATGATTTACGAGGAGTATGTAAGTTGAACCTGCGTCCTTGTAGATGTAATCATTATTTTAAAGAATATGGTAAGGAAAATTGATGAGTCCTCAAATTGCAGAAAGTTGACAAAGATAATTAAATATCTTGCACAAACAAAAACATGTACGTGCCGGTAATTTATTACTCTATTGCCCAAAGCATTCTTGAAAACTTCGTACTTGACAAAATGTTGAGAAAATATAATGTTTGCATTGAAATGAAATACAGCTTAATTGTAATCATGTAAGTTTGATTACAAAAGTATAATTTTTCATTTGTGGCGACTTGAGTGGAGTAAAGCAGGTAAGGAGAATTTCCTCGGCCTAGAACTTCAAATTACTAATGTTGAGAAAATATTGTCTGTCAAGTCATAAATTAGTGAACTTCAATAGGACAAGAATTTTAATAGCAATTGCTTGTGAAACCCATAGATTTACCACATAAATTTTGTTGATATGCATCGCCTTACCATATCTTTTCCAATTAATTTTATTCAAAGGCCTATAGATTATTAATTGTCAGGCTAACATTCAACTAGTAGTAAGGGGTAAATTAGTATTTGGGTGTAATTTGGGGACTTATTTATGATGGAGGATTTGGTATTTATATTATGATGTTTACATTGAACTAATATAAGTATTAGGTGTGCCCAAGTATCTAACTGGGTTTCAATTATAAATTCTTTGCCAATGGTAGAATTTTTATAATGTGTTGAAAAGTCTTGCTAATATTACACTCTTGATATGGTTGGATTGAATATGGGGTCAATATTTTTTATTCTTTTGTTGTTGCTCCCTACATATGATCAAGTCAAATATAGGGCCATAGGTGACTCCACAAGACAACTCTTTTATACCAATGTGAAAAGCATGTCATCAATTATTCTTGTTGAGTTTACAATTGACACCAAAAAAATTACTCTCATTCTCATAAATGATTACAATCTTCCTATCACCATATCTTCTTGTGTGGCTCATTCAAATGCACATATATGTGTCTTGCAACTTATCTTTTTTCTAATTTATTTAACCACTTTATCTATACACAAAGAGAGAATATGGCTATATCATGGCATGAAAGAGAGTCTAGTTTTCCTTTAAAATGCCTCAATATTGTTGCACATAATCCTATCACTAGACATGCAAACCCACTACATTATCTCAACTCTTTAAGGGTGTGTTTATGGGATACAACTTACAATTATGTCTATATTAGTGATCCTACCAACCTCATTACATGCCATGAATCTTGTCATCTCATCATCTTTGACCGACATTGATAAAATATAGACTTATTTTATTTTACATCTTTAGGGTTATAATGTGTCTAGGAACTACACTATGGTATCATTTAAGATCATACTAGTGAATGAAATTACTATTATAAGTTTTAGATCATAATATCCCTTTCGAAATAAAGATTAATTAATACAAAAATTGTTTGATATGTTTATAATGCACTAATATTAAGCCAAATAGAATTATCTTCCATGCAAACTAGAATATTGTTATTTTTCTAGGATGTTTGGGTAATGCTTATTTATTGTGTTATATTAGATTTATAATTTTGGATGATATGATATTGTTTTTACAAATTACTATATTTTTTTGTTTCATAGTGGATGGTTTTAATTGGGAAGACCACTACCGATTGGGAAGGACGATATCTTGATGGTGTTTAATTATTAGACGCTAATATCCGTCAAGATTTATCCAAGAGGATTTACTAGGCATAATGTTATCTTTTAATTTTAAATGTTTGACATCTTTAAATGTAATACCTATAATATTTGAATGGAAGGTTATATCAATATTTATAATCTTATGAACTTATTTATGATGGTGGAAAAAGAGGATTACGAGGCTTCATATAAACATGGTGCATCATGTCCCATAAATAATAAAAATACATTCTAATTAATCTCATACGATAACCCACTTTCAAAAGAATTGTTTTCATAAGAATGTGTTTTTTCTAGTCTGTCCAAGGGTTTCAAACCCTTTCTATAATTTGAAGCATGTAAAATTTGGAAGAGCGGTATTTTATTTAAAATATTTTTGATAAAGTGTATATTTAATTCTCTCTTAACAATTGATATATATATATATATATCTATTTCTTGTAATTTTTCATCATAAAAGGATTAGATGAATATATATTACCTTAAACATGAGATTTAAACTAACAATTAAAAGTGGATAAATGCTTGTGAGGATAAAATTATTTAAGTTGTATGATTTTTTTTACAAAGTATCGTGAAGCATTAACATAAAAATATAAGCTACTAGGAATCCTAAAGGATACTTCCTATGACAATATATTAGTATTTTATTAAGTAAAAATCAACCACACAACTTGAAACACACAAATTATATTGTGTATTTTCCAATGCAAGAAAATCTAATGAGTACAAAAAATCTTGAATCAACAAAAATTAGTAGGCAAGTGTTTATCTATAATCGGCGAACATGGTGAAGTTGATCCATAAGAAGCATTATCATTCCAACATTTTAAGAGTACATATAAAGTACATCAAATAACACCATTTTTAGGAATTGACATAGGTTCCTAGGGAATTGGTAGAATTTATTAACAAAAAATAGAATCTAGGAAGTTCCTTCATCTATTGAATGTATAAAAATGATAAGTCATAGTGAAAAGGTAACAAGTACTTGAATAATATCTAAAAGTCTCATCGATGTCCTTATGAATACCTAAAGTATCAAATTGTTGAAGAATTGAGGCCCTTGGGGCAAGCTAAAAAAAAGTCACTTGTTGAGTATTGCATAATGAATGGGAAAAATATCTTTGGGATAAGAATAAATTGCAATTAATCCTGGGTTATGAGTATATGGCTGGTCACTAACATTATTTAGGCGAGTTACAAGATTTGCACCGTTAGTATTCACCCACTCAAATTTCATTTTTTTAAAAATAGATTACCACAATCTAAAATTTCTTTGAGACTAAGAACAATGTTCCCTTAAATTTCACAGCTTTAATAAGTGTTGTTGTGTTCGCATTTCAGTTATAAGGTCAAACTGGATGAATAAGCAAAGCTTGACTGGATTATATCCGAAAACAAATGTTTTGAATAGAATGTGGACTTAATTTATTTTTACAGATATGTTTTTTTAATATATTTTGTTATGTGTGCAAAAATTATAGCCTCACATAAAAGAAAATCAACACTTGAGGTGAGTAGGGTACTCTTGCCAAATAGCCTCTAGTTTCTTGTGTCTTTCTAGCATGTGCCACAAAGGATGGTAAACAATGAAATTAACATTGGGATGCGTGATGGTAGTGATGGAGTTGGAAGGGGTGTGTGGGTGGAAGAAGGGGTTAAATTTGACAGTCACCTATGCCTGTCACACATTTTTTCGGTTGACGGTAATTTTTTAATATTGCCTTTCAAAAAATACAAAACAATGTTATTTATACCAATTACTCTCTATATATTTAATTATTTAAAAATATATGTATACGTATCTATATAATTTACATTAGATGGTCCAATGTTGTGCAATAACACCGAATGCCCCATTTCAAACTCAAGCCATTTGGGGGTGATATGATTTTACACTAACATTATGTATTTTTACCTATTTTTTATGGTCACACATAAGTGATCAGGTTTTACTAAATTCTCTACACCAAGACATGTTCTTTTTTTCCTTCTTTTGGATGAAGTAGGCTTATGGGGCTTAAACCAAATCATATGCATAGTTTTTGGGTGGGATGTTTGGCATATAAAAGGTTAGATATTTCATACCATTGTTGTAACGTATGCAATATGACGATGTTAGTTTTTCGCTGATCCATGGGATCGATATTGCTTGTTTATTAGATACAATGATATAGTGCTTGGTAGTTATTTTTTGATATGTAGCTTGACATTGAAGGTGGCTTATTTATTTCTACTAAATTTTTTGTAACCTTTTTTTTATCAATATAAGGGTGAGTGTTTATCCAACCTTCTATTAGTGATCAAATTAAAAAAACATTATACTAATTTGAATATAATTATAATAATAATATAATCCAATATATTACACTAATTAAAGTAATTAATATTGAGATCTAATACCACAGTCAAAATCCAAATCTTCAGATATCCAATGCAAATTTAAAACATATATAAAGCCATTCAAGGAAATAATTGAAGTTTTTATTGATAGACATATGTCTTTTTTTAATTATATTTTGTTTGAATCAAGACTAAGTGAAAGACCATAAAGTTCTTCAATTAAGATTGAATCAAGCTTAATATTAATCTAGGATTAGTAGATATTGCATAGTTGAGTTTTTTTAACTATTATTATAACTTGATCAATTCATATCATAGTAGTATGTACATGTTAAATATGTATTTCCTTGTAAATAATATCATTTGAAATCACACTTATATCGTTGTTTGTTGTTGATTGATAAAATGTGGGATGTTAATTCTAGTTACTTTAAAGTGTGTAACACCCACAATTTCGATGTTCAAAACCACACCAAAGTCTATTAACTTACTAGGGAATTTTTTTTGGGAATTTTTTTATTTTTTTAGAAAGTGTTACAAACATTCCATGCGATCCACACCTTCTTAATGTAATCGAATTCAAATTAATAATTAAATATTATTAATTTATTTCCCATAATTTTTGTATAGTTTAACACCCATCCATAAAATTCTCTTACTTTCTTAGAGTATAATCCAATGCTAGGAACTATGATCCATTTAATAATTTATTAAACTATACCTTACTATCAAGTAATTAAAACCCCCTTTTATTCATTATCAAATGCCATGCATAATTTCTAAATTGATTCCTTTCACCGAAAAGGTCATAACTTGACCTAACCACTAAGTGGCCCCATTCCACCAATAACCCATACCCTTTTGATTAAATTCCATTCCCATGAAAATTCCATCATTTTAAGTTGTAGGTATCATCCTCCACCATTGGATTAAGTCATTTTTGGGCCATTGGATTAATGATGCCCTAAAATCCTTATGAGTTATCTTTTATTTACTTTTTCGCTAGTCCATCTCATTTTTGTTTTGTAGGTTTTGGGAGCATGGACGTCATGGAATTTTGATCATTGCTCTTGGATGGATACTCTCACTTTGGGGACTTGTTTTTCATCCCTCTCATAGGGTGTTATTTACATTTTATTTGTTATTGCATTATTATTATATTTTGGCTACCCTATTTGGGTATGGGCGTTTTTACCCCATTTTATTTCTGGTTTTAGATTAAGTATACACATAGATCTAGGTATATATATATCTTAGCGTGTGTGTATACAAATATATATTTTAATATTGCATTTTCTTTAAAACTTATTTTGTAAAATATTTGTTCTAAAAATTATTGATTTAATATATGACGACCTGATATAGAAACAATTACACACACACACACACATAAAAGGTCTGACTGACTAAAAAAACATGCACAATGAATACACAGTGTGATCGTGGCCATTGCAGGTTATACAGTTGAGGTTTTGGGGGTGGGGTGCCGCCCCACCCCGTATTTTTTATATTAAAAAGAAACATTGCAATGGAACGGCACCCCACCCTAGTTTGGTTAAAATTTATATAAAATCTACATTGGCCATTGGCACAATATTTAAATCATGCCATTTAAAAAAAAACTTTGTTTTGTTAGTAGTGAGGCTGGTTATATCCAAGGATTTTAATATTAGTTATATATGTATTTATGTATGTATGTGTGTATGTCCATATATTACTATTACATATAGTTTACAATTTATTTAATCATATAAATTTATATAAAAGTTTATATCAATATAACTATTTTAAATTGTACACGCACACACACACACACACAATTTAATATATACACAATTTTGTTGGGAAAAGAAGTTTCTTTTAAATCTGATTTTTTATTGGAAAGGTTACGAAATGCATTCAATATAATAGTTTGTATGGAAGGTGTGTGGGTGATTTCCCATTTGTAGAAGTATGAAAGTTAGATTTGAAAGGATGAAATTAAAGGAGTTCATTGTGTTTCTATGATTCCATTTTATTTCAAATTGTCATATGTAAAAAAACACAGAAAAAGGGAGTTATTTGAAGTATTTGTTCTAGATCTAAGTTTGAATTAAAGTGTCGAGTAGATTTTATAATCAATTTTTACATTTTGTTGCTAAGGATACTAGCCAATTTTCTCACCTAGTTAAGTACATTGAAACTATATAAAATTGCATTATTAGATTTGTTTAATTTAAAATAAAACTATATATATTATTATAATATATATAGTTTTATTTTAAATTAAACAAATCTAATAATGCAATTTTATATAGTTTCAATGTACTTAACTAGGTGAGAAAATTGGCTAGTATCCTTAGCAACAAAATGTAAAAATTGATTATAAAATCTACTAGACACTTTAATTCAAACTTAGATCTAGAACAAATACTTCAAATAACTCCCTTTTTCTGTGTTTTTTTACATATGACAATTTGAAATAAAATGGAATCATAGAAACACAATGAACTCCTTTAATTTCATCCTTTCAAATCTAACTTTCATACTTCTAAAAATGGGAAATCACCCACACACCTTGCATATAAACTATCATTCCTTATATTGAATGCATTTCATAACCTTTCCAATAAAAAATCAGATTTACAAAAAACTTCTTTTCCCAACAAAATTGTAGTGCCCACTTCCCTTAAACACCTATTATTGTTGATTTTGATACTATTGACTCTACTTATGGACATTTTGTAGTATTCTGGCATAACATGATGAAGATGTTAGAGATACTGAGACTATTGGTGATTTTTGATTCTTAGTATGTGTGTGTGGAATTCTAGAGACATTTTCACTTTTGATGATTATATGCTATTGACATGGTTATATATATTTATGACATGTGATATTTTCATCACACTGAGTAGGCCTTGATAATTGAACTAATCTTCTGATAATTTTGACAAGGATGAAATGTAGAATAGAGATGTTATTATAAATTGTAAATGATATCATAATTGCCTAGATGATGAATTATTTCACATGTTGATAATTGTGGATTTAAATTTCATATTTTATCATGGATGTTTTGATGTAGTTGTACGTACCCAAAATTGGAGGGTACAACACCACCAGAAAAACGTAACACGTGCCCCACTGATGATACAGGTCTCCTTGCAAGGTGTTCGGGATCCTGAAAAGATCCCCAAGTATGCATTAACATCTCGCATGCCCTGCTTAGCCCCTGCATCCTTTGTTTTTCTCTTTTTCCCTCTTTTCTTTGCCTTTTTCTTTTCAGTTACGAAACCACCGCCCTGACTGGGCGGCGGTCTCGTGACCGCCACCCTGATTAGAGCGGCGGTCCTGTAACCGCCGCCCTGCTCATGGCCGCGGTCCTTCACGCATTTTCCAGAATGCTCTTTTAATGCGTCTCACGTAATTTCAATGTTTACCATCTTTTTTTCACCGCCTTTGGCTTGCATTAATGATTCTGGTTCCCTGGAATAGTGTTTTTCCATTGTTTATAGTTTAAGAGTTCAATTTGGTTTTTACCTTGGGTAAATGCAAATGCTATAAATAGTTGGCTTGTGCTCAAGCAAATGGCCCCTCAAATTTGCCTCTGAATTTCTCATTGCAATAGATTAGTCTTTTGTTTTGTTTAGAATTCTGAGTTTAGTTCATTGCATTCTTAGTTAGCATTGTCTTGTTGTTAGGAAGCCACATATCCATCTTGTCCAAGTGTTGTTGTTATCTCATTATATCCATTGGAGTAAGATAGTTTGTTTTTAATAGGAAGCCATTAAAGTTGCAGGTTTTGTTCTTCAAACATGATAGCTTCAGGTTCTGGACGTTTTATGTTGCATGACTCGCAATAGATCCTGCTAGGAATTTCATAAGCCAAGATCTATACTCTTGCGATATCCCTCTCCTACTCACATTATATTCAGTCTATATTCTAAAGTTGTCCCTTATTCCAATATCTACTTCTGTTGATGCAAGCATTACACACTTTTCTAGATCTACGTGAGCACGAAAGAACAAGGAGATCACACTGAGGGGACAAAATCACACACACCATCGGATTCGCCACTGTTATGCAAAATCCAGGTTTTAGCTTTCAAAGTTCTAAATCAGAAGCATATCAAATAGAGTAGACAATCATTTCATTTCAGTTAATCTTACTTTCGATATTGCCAGGCAAGCTGTGGGGATTGATAGTTTCCGAGAGACTATGATTCATTCCTCACTTCTAAGGTAGGATCGAGAGTCTTTTAAATAGATTAGATCAGTTATTTAATTGTTTAGAATAGGTTCACAATTACACAGGCAAGTAGCTATACTCGGTTACTTTGTTTTTTTTAATTTCGTCATTAGATTAATTGTCAATTTCTAGATATATTAAAATAGTTCATTAGAAAATACAAAACAAATAGAGAAATTATATATGTTATAGATATACTTCACATAGTTAAATTTCACCTTGCTGCAGTTACATTTACATTGTTGCTTTTGTATGATAATCACGGGACATAGGGAGCCCAGAGAATACGTATTCGAGCCAATCGTGCCCCAACCCAATCTTATTACGGAAATAGTTGACATAGATCAAAATCTTAGAATCCAAGTCTTCCAAACAACAACAGACTTACAACAGATGAGCTCTTAGTTGAGGGGGTTGAACATAGAAGACAACCAAGCACAAACATTTTGGTCAAAACAACCAAACTACAGAATACCGTAGTTAAACATTTGTATGACTATGGAAAGGCATGAAAGAGAGCAGATGTTTGGTTGTGATCCTTTGGTCCCACAGCCAGACGCAGGAGATACTCTCACAGACATAGATACTAGTTTAAGAATTCAGGTTGCACAAACGCCTGTGAGATACTCTGAGAAAATCACACAACTATTAGTTCTGAATATAGAGCCTGAGAAAGCATATGATTATTGGATACTAGGGATTGGGGACTGATTCCGCACATGACCATAGCAAGTCCACAACAACCAAGAGTCTACGGTTGTGACCCAAAAATCCCACAACCCAACAAACCCATAGGTAAATCAGACATAGATGCTGGCCTACGCACACTAGTATTCAGATCTACTCCGCTTCCGCCCATCATCATCACACAATTATCCTTGTTAGATATAGCGGCTAACGAAGCTAAGGATTTCTTGACTAGACCAGAGAATCACCCGTAAAGTCAACTACATTTACCATCCACTTTATGACCCTGTCCGGAAACATACACAAAACTATCCCAGGTCATTTTCCACGTATCCCACAACCCATAGATCGAATAACACTAGAGCTCGATATTGATTACAGCCTTCGAGCAGTCATCCTTGCCGATCGATCTATCACACCAATTTAGGTTAGGAGGGCTTTCTTTGCCTTAGACTCACAAATTCCACTAGTGCGTGTCGAAGACATTAGATTGCCTAACTAGTTTGTCTGCATCCCACACGTATTCCATCCCCACTGGCTGTCTCAGCATGACCTCGGGAGGATGGGTGCAAGGAAGAGTTACTTGTAGATTCCCATGCTCTCTTGTCACTTTTCCGTCGTACGAAATTGGTGAACCCAACGTGAACTTCCTACTTGCTGGTTCGGAGTCATATCTCTCCTTGCTTCTAAACTAGTACTTTTCCTTACTTCTTCCTTCCACCTTCGCTCCTTCACATTATTCTGCGGGTATTCATATACCCCCTGAATATGTCGGGATTTGATGCATATGGCGGACCCCTCTTGGGTCTTGAGGCATACTATGCCCAACAGAATAGACAATCATCACCCTCGCTCTCCGTATGGGGTGACAACTACTCAACTAACCAGTTGTCAACACAAACTCCAAGTATCAAATATAGCTAATCCCTCCAAATAGAGGAGTTGGATCAGCTCGCCCTAACACAACAAACATATCCTTCAGGCTCGAACAATATGACATTCACAGGAGAATCTGGTTTGTCTCCTCAGGCACTGCTTAGACCATAAATTAGTAGACAATCAGACCCATACATAGGTTTAGATGATGAACATTCAGTACGTTATGCCAGGAATGAACAACGCTCTCAGAGTATGTATCCGCCCAAAGGGAGTTTACAAACACAACCCGAGGTCTCTTTTCAAGAAAATACCTCTATGCCCCCGCATATAGGAAATACCCTCGGGGAAACTTGGCAAGACAACGATCAGTTCATAGCGGGGTATCATAGGCCTATACAACATCAGAATATACAACAAACGTCACCAAGGTAAAATATCATGACTTCCCCAAATGAAGTCATTTCAACTTTAGTAGAAAAGGTTAGGGGGTTGGAACTTGCTCAGGTAAATCACCATTCTCAATTCCTGCAGGCGGGGAGTTCCAATCCTCCACACCTTCCTAGCCAAGTAGACCTTCTCACAGGAATAGGCACGTTAGGCATGCCTCTTCAGTATTCACAACAAACGCCAACTAGACCCACCATCTCTAACAACACTCCTCCCAGTCTAGTACAAAATAATCCATTCTTGGACAATACCCCATCATACTTAAATATGTACTCCAAATCACCACAAGGGGATATGTTCTCCTCTCCCAGCATGTTTGATCAAACACAGGGGTTCCCTTATGCCCCTGCCAATGCATACGCTATGCCATATCAACAACCCATTCCACCACCACTTCCGCAGCAAGCACCATCAATGGTCGAAACCTATGCGATAGGGACTTATTCAGAATACTTGAAAGAACCCTTAGATTTCACCATACAAAGCGTCATGCTTCCAAGACCCCTTCCTGATCTGCCCAAATACAAAGGTGAGGGATATCCGAAAGCACATATCATGGCTTATGCCACAGCCATTCGAGAACTACTCCCTTGGGATGGGGTTGTCACTAAAATATTCCCCAAAACTTTGGAAGGCATCACTCTCGATTGGTATTATAGAATACCTGAGGCTTCCGTCCATTCGTTTAAACAACTCGATTTAGAGTTTATGAAGGCATTTGACATGAACAAACTATTAAGAACAGGAATAAGAGAATTCTTGCACATTAAGCAAGAACACAATGAATCTGCCGCCCATTTCATCCAGAGGTGGCGTACAATTCTTTATCCCTCGGCAAGTGCTCCAAATATGGACCAAATGGAACTATGCGATTTATTCCTTCATTCTCTCAGTAGAGAAGTAAAAGAAGAAGTCCAGAAGTTCCCACTAAGAACTTACGATGAAGTACTTGAGAGCGCTCTCCGAATAGATCAAGCGGCAATAGATAACGGTCGTAAGACGTATGGAATAAACGGGAGGTTAATCACCTCCAACCAGAACACTACAACTTATCCTACCACCACGAATGTCAATCAAGGACCTAAAATCCTTAATAAAAATCATGGCATGACAACAGATGGAGTAACCGATCAGCCTAAGAAGGTAAATGTTGTCAATACTTCATCACAAATAAACAACCAACGAAACAACAACTTTACCCCAACAATCAATGCAGTGGATTTTAATCATCCACAGCAACAACAACAACAACAATGACAAAACCTTACACAGGGTTTGAGCCAAAGCTCAACTGGTTATCAAAATCAAAATCAAAATAAAAAACAGCAAATGTAAAACTTTAATCCTAATAGGCAACGGTTTGGGCCACAATATGCACCAAACCAACAAACTAGGAATTACAATCCTAATTTGTATTGTGGTTTCCACAAAATTCAGGGCCACGACACTAGAACGTGCCGTGACTACAATAAATTCATGTAACACTTTCCACAAGAACAAAGACAACTTTTCATAGATATGTTTTTGGCAGATCCTGTGTCACCAGCATCAAATACTTTTACAGGGGCAGTTTCCTCTCAAAACGCACCCCTGAAGATCTTTAATGATCCGCTCCCAAATCACGATAACGAAAGGCTAAATCTAAACGGGACAAACAAGAGCGTAATGACGGGAAAAAATGATCATGAAGCCTCGACTTCACTAAATCCATCAGTTGCGCCACAATTAGGAAGTTAGCCGCGACCCAAGATAGTCGGTTTAGTAGAGTTAGACGTCGAACTACCCATCGAAGCTATAATAAGGACACGAGAGTATTTCTCTCAGCCAATTCCAAGTCACCTGCCAGGGAAAGATAACATCCAACAAATAGTTGTAAAACCTATGGGTGCCTATGATTTAATTAACGATCTAACAAAAACCTTCTCACACATTTCATTTTTGGAATTACTAAAGAACTCTCCTACCCACAGGGCTGCTCTTTTAGAGGCATTAGGTTTAGGTCATTTAATTAACATCACTCCACCTCCCAAAACACAGGTAAATCATATAGACTTTGATATTCACCCTTCGAGGCAGACGGATAGGGATGTCAAATTCATATTTGAAATAAACAAAATGCCAACAGATGCTGAGATTGCACGCCGAGGTGATCCAGCCTTACATTTGCAAGTATGGGTTTATAACAACTATGTAAATCATGCGATGGTTGACGATGGGGGAAAAATTAACATAGTCCCCTTCTCTTTCCTTCAAAAGCTAGGGTATGGAGAAACAAATTGTTCCACGAATCGAAATACACTAAGAGGCTATGATAGCCTTAAAGCCACATCGATTGGAACTATAATACTACCGGTCACCTTAGGACCCAAAACCACCCTGACTGAGTTTTATATTATAGATCAGGAAACTAACTATAATATGATCCTCGGCCGACCATGGATACATCGCATGAAGGTAATCCCTTCTACGTTATTTCAAGAAATAAGGTTTTTACACTTAGGAAAGATATTCGTAGCCAAAGGTGATCCAAAACCATTTGATATACACCTAGCTGATTTAAAGAAAAGACTAGGTGTGCACTCGGAGTTTGAACTCCCAACAAACCAACTCAATAAACCCACCGACACAAAACCAAAAGAAAAGTTGGTACCTACAACAAATCTTGAGACCATGAGCCTAGTCAAGACAATCCCAGCCCTCAAGGATGAGGCAAACATTGTAGAAACAATATCATTAGGAACTACTGCAAAAATAATTGAATTACTAGAACAGGATCTACCAATGTTCCTACCATTTGATTCTGTTGGCATGGAATATTCCCTAGGTGTTGGTTCTCTTCCAGCAGAGGATCTCTGCATGGTGGAAGTAGAATGCGTAAACACAACAAATATCCCAACGCCCATATTCCCAGCTAAGTATTGGACTCTCCATTTTGATGGAGCTAGATGTCGTTACGGAGCTGGGGCAGGTGTAATGTTTATTTCCCCCGAGGGAAAAATCCTACCATTTGCCTTTAAACTAAATTTTGAGTGTACGAACAATGACGTTGAGTACGAAGCCCTCCTCCTTGGCCTCATTTTAGCCAAGAGGATCGGTGTTAATAACATCAGGGTGTTAGGAGACTCACAATTGGTAGCAAACCAAGTCTCTGAGATATATGAAACTAAAGCCGAGCACTTACAGCTTTACAAAACAACTGTATTAGATTTAAGCAAAGAGTTTGACTTCATATCAATTGAAGCAATCCCACGAGAACAAAATATTCTTTCCGATTCTATAGCAACCTCGGCATCATGCTTCACTCCAAACAATTAGTTCCAAGATACCCATTTCATGGTGTCTCTTCGTACCGAACCATTGGTAAAAAAATTGTTGTCAAATTCTCTGTTAACGAACAAAGATGAGAACAAATCTACTATCCTAGACCACATTGATAGTGATAGGGCCACTTTGAATTACTTAAACGCCTATGCGGCATTACATCTCTCCCATCACGTGATAGATATGTCCTTAATCCCACATTCGTCTTCCTACTTCGGAAATCCCATGATGGAGCTTCCCTCACAAATGGAACCTAGCATATACACAGTAGAAAATGGGGATGATTTAGATTTACCTCAAGCCCCGCCTGAGTTTGAAGAAGGTAACGCCTCTTTAATCGAAGAAACAATTGATGTTAACATCGGAACGGAGGATGAACCAAATATCTTGAAACTAGGATCCTCGTTAACTCCAGAAGAAGTAGAAATACACACTCGAATCCTCAAGGAACATTAGAAGGCTTTCGCATTTAGTTAAAAATAAATGACAGGGGTTGCACCACACATTGCGGTACATAACCTCGTCACTAAATCAGATGCAAAGCCGATTAAACAAAATTCAGGACCAATGAAACCTAAGGTAGCTCTCATGGTGAAAGAGGAAGTAATAAAACTCCTCTAAGTAGGATTCATCAAACCAGTCGATTACTCTCAATGGATATCTAATATCATTCCCTTTCTCAAAAAGAATGGGAAGATACGCATCTGCATAGACTTCCGAGACATTAACAAAGCATGTCCTAAAGACGACTTCCCGTTGCCATCCATAGATGTCATTGTTGATGCAATAGCTGGATTTGAACTCTTGTCTCTCATGGATGGGTGCTCAAGATATAATCAAATCAGAATATCTAAACAAGATCAAGCTAAAACCACGTTTGTAACTCCTTGGGGAACCTATTGCTAGACTGTTATGCCATTCGGTCTCAAGAACGCTGGCACTACATACCAGCAAGCTATGACATATATATTTCACGATCTTATTCATAAAATTGTGGAATCCTACGTAGATGACTTGTTGGCCAAGGCCAAGAAGCGTTGTGACCATCCGGAAGTTCTCCGCGTCATTCTTTCACGTCTAATAGAATACGGAGTCATGCTAAATCTAGAGAAATGCATCTTTGGTGTAACAGGAGGGAAGCTCCTAGGTTACATCATATCGTCATGGGGGATAGATGTTGACCCAACCAAAATTTGGGTTTTCCTTGAAATGGTCCCACCTTCGGATGAATCTGGAATCAGGTCATTTCTCGGAAAGCTTGATGCTATCTGGAGGTTCATCCCAGACTTAAGCTTCGCCATCCATCCGATCAACAATCTACTCAAGAAAGACTATAGTATTGATTGGACCGAAGACTGCAATGAAGCTTTTGACGTAGTTAAGCGTTTCCTGTTATCACCACCTACGCTCATGCCACCTAAGCCAGACCGCCCGTTAATTTTATATTCGCGGGCTACCGATGTCTCGCTAACCTGTATGATGGCCCAAGAGGACGATGACAAGAGAGAACGCATGATTTATTTCATTAGTCGAACATTGCTCGACTACGAAACACGTTATACATAGGCAGAATGAGAATGCCTTTCCATATTCTTTGCTACCAAACGCTTGAGACATTATATGCTAAATCAAGAAACAAGGGTCATGGTAAAAACGAACCATTTACGAACTTTTCTCACACAAGGGTCCTTGTCTAAGAAGGTTGGACGTTTCATATACTTAATGGGGGAATTTGAATTAACATTTGTAAATCAGAAATCAATTAAAGGACAAGTCATCACGGATTGGTTAGCTGATAACCCACTAGTCTGAGGCAATCTAGTAGACCTAGACTTTCCAGATGAATGCGTATACTACATTGAAACCAGACCTCCTATCTCTGAGTGTCCTTGGTATACTGATATTAGTAATTATATCATGGACCATATGTATCCAGAAGGGGCTTCACCACAACAAAGAAGGTGGTTATGCATTATTGTAGCCAAATACGTTGTTATAGAGCAAGTGCTCTATCGAAAAGTGTTCGATGGAATGCATCTAAGATGTGTCGACACAGAAGAATCCAAGAAGATTCTCCATGAATCTCATAGTGGAATGTGTGGAGGCCACTTCGGTGGCCATGCCACCACTCGTAAAATACATCGGATGGGATATTTCTAGCCCACTCTAGAAAACGACGCAGTAGAGTTTGTACGAAGGTGTCATAAGTGCCAAGTATTCTCCCATGAGATTCACATGTCGGCACAAGCTCTACAACCAATCGCTACTCCATGGCCCTTTTCTACGTGGGGCCTCGATTTGGTAGGGAAATTCTCTCCCTCGTCTACAGACGGCCATAACTTCATAATCATGGCCACCGAATATTTTACCAAGTGGGTAGAGGCTATGCCTCTTACTACTGTACCAGGATCTGTAATCGTTAAGTTCATTTTGAACCAAATCATTTGCAGGTACGGTGTCCCGCAAATCATTATCTCGGATAATGGGACTTCTTTTAAGAATGACGAAGTTCGTGAACTATGTAATAAATTTAAAATAAGCCATCATACGGCCTCCTTGTATTACCCTCAAGCCAATTGATAGGTTGAAGCGACAAACAAAACATTAAAAGCCATTCTTCTTAAAACGGTGAAAGTAAACAAACGAGATTGGAATTTAAAGTTATATCCGGCCTTGTGGGCCCACCGAACCTCAATAAGAACACCAACAGGAGTGACTCCTTTCTCGCTGGTGTTTGGGGCAGAAGCAGTTCTCCCGCTTGAGGTTGAGATACCCAGTCTCCGTATCTCATTACAAGGGATTTTGGATGAAGACGCTTATAGAGAAGCACGTCTCTCCCAACTAGAAATCCTAGATGAAGCTAGGTTAGATGCTGAACAACGGCACAGAGTCTACGCTGACCAGATGTGCCGGCAGTATAACAAGAAGGTCTATGAACGTGACATATATGAAGGTGATCTAGTTCTAAGGCTAGACAACCGGATCGACAAAAATACCGGCGAAGGAAGAAATTTCTGGCCTAAATGGTTGGGCCCATACCGAGTCATGAAAGACTATGGAAATGGTGCATACCTCTTATGTATGCTAGAAGGTGAGGAATTTGGAAAAACCGTCAATTCCCTGCACCTTAAATGATTCTACATGTAAGTGGCCAGCATTAAGTGTATAGTTACATCTACATTGCATCTTCATATAGTTAGGATCATTTTGTCCGCTTGTTTTGTACAATTATGTGATCAAGGAATTTATTCTTAAAGCAATTCATTACAAACTTCTGATGGTATTGGCATAAACACTCTAATCATACTTCTCCATTTCCATGATATCGTCAAGCTATTTCGGAATCATTTCATTAAATAAAGATAGATATGACAAAGTCTTAACGGTAACCATACCAAGATCTACAGGTTTGTTCTCACTTTTGGTTTCTTCCTAGGATAGGTGTCTTGCCTATGGTCTGTTCTAGAAGCTTCATTGTGTTACATCTATCCCGTACGTATATCTCTTTGAAAATAAGAACACACTGACATGTTGCTCAAGTAAACAAGTCAAATATAGATCAAACAGAAAATTTTAATTTTACACATTTCCTTGCCCCACCAACCTTTGGTGATGAGCTTGCATCTCTTACTAGTGATGTAGGGTTGGAAAGGATGGAAATGCCCTTACTCGCCTATGCCTTGCCCACGGTGATAAACCCACACTTCTTACTAGTAGCATGGGGCAAAGTGTAGGGGGTCCTCTTAACAAACAAATGTAAAAGGTCATAAGCAAACAATTCAAACCTTGAAGATTTGAGTCAAAAACAAAAGAATCAGATGTTCAAAATTCCAAGAGAGTTAAAATCCTAAAAAATTAGATTTTGTCTACTATGTGGCCATCTACGGATCTAATTCCAGATAAACTGCAAAGCAAGTTGCATCCTAACCTATGGAAATCACTCGGGTAGAGTATGGCTTGTAGCATCCTACTTTGGTTCCACTAAAGCTTTGTCTATCTCTCGTCACTATCATTTCAATACATTTCATAACTTGTACCCTCTCTAGCTCTCGGTGATGAGCCCTCACATCTTACTAGTTGCGTGGAGTTAAGAGTAGGGCAATTTTATCTGCTCATCTTACCAGTCTATCATCACCACTTTGTCAAAAAAAATACGAAGTACCAAAAATTGCTTAAAGAAACTAAAAATTCAAAATCACATCGAGTCTACACTATCATATATAGGCATCATGAAATACAAAAAGAAGGTTAACATTTGTATCATTTGTTCTCCATTGCATACATTCTAAAAAGCATATAAACATACATCATAGTTTACATATGGAAACGAAAATGGAAGCAAGGTCATAGATGCCAAGAGTCTGATCCAAAAGGAATATATATATATATATATATATATATAAATGGTCAAAATTCCTGTACAATGCCATCATGCGCTAAGCATGGTAAAAACGCTCAAAGAGCCCGGGAAATAGAAAATGTCATACAAAAATCTAGGAGAGCCAAGTGACTTCTCAATCCCTATGAGACCCCTCCGAAGGTGAACGCCCATGCCTAGGACCCCGGCTACACCCGCACTCTGAGTGCATAGAGGGCTCAGGATCCCAAGGGGCAGCCGTAGTCTCACCATGAGAATGACTCCTCATCAGATGTTCAGCTGTCCTATACCCCGCTAGCTTCGTACGGAGAGTCGATACCATCCTGGCCACGTGCCAGACAGGGGAAAAAATGTCAGTATGTCTACCAGCTATTGAGGGCTCCCCTGCATCCACAGATAGCTCTGCACGGGTCCTCTCCATCGGTATCATCAGGGTATCGGTGCATACCCTTTGAATCAGGTCTCGCCACTCATCGGCAGTCTCTGCAAACAAAGAAGAAAACGAATTAGAAATAAATCAAGAGAAAAACACAAAGGTAAACAGAAGGATAGATGGAAATTAAAGAAATCCTAAATCAAAGCAAAGGAAAGATAACTTACTCGGATCACCGGGCCTCCAGGATGGATCTCTAGGGTCAGCACCTGCCACAGATGCCGCCGCTGACTGGGGTACTCCTCCTGTGGCTGGAGCGACGTAGTGCCCCTCAACGGACGCATCCTCCCCACCATGGCCCTGGGAGAGTGGCTCCTCTGAAACCAGAGTCACCCTCTCTGCACTCTGCTCTGCCCTCTCTGCCTGCATGATATCCTGAGTATCATGCCACTCAGGATCACTGTCCTCCTCTCCCCCTGACTCACTGGCCTCGGCCTCAGTCTCCTCCTCTGTCTCTCCCCCTGTGAACTCCTCGGACTCATAGTCTATGTCAATGAGATCATCGATGTTGTGGGCAGGACCCGTGGCAGTCTGAAGTAAAGGTTCCTGAGGAGCACCGGCTCTCCCTCAGGCATGTACTACCCGCCTGGCTGCAATAGGAACGCCAGGTGTAACAACTGTCCAACCCCGGCCTCTAGGACCCCCTTCTGGCCTCTCGAACCAACCTGTATACTGGCACTACTGGGGTAAGCATACCAATATAAGGTAGGCCAAACTGCTGAGGAACTCGGCCGAAGGGGTGTATCTCCACTCGCCCTACTCTGTCAATAAGCTACCCTGTGGTGGAGCAGGAGATCAAGGTAAGAGCCTCCTCGCCCCATAAGCCTGCCATGGCCTAGTACGGTGTGGCCTCCATGTCATCGGTGGTCAGAGAAGCAACTGGCTGATGAGGTGCTTTGAGCACCGACATGTCTGTCCATCTGGCTGCCCTCACAGCTCCGTGATCTATTACCTCTACACCTCTTCCATAAGGGATGAAGCGCTTGTAAACCCAACTCATAACTAGGGTCGGGTGGCTCAAGGACTGCCCCTATAAGCGGACTACCCTGTATAAGTTGTGGTAGGTACTCCCAAGTATATCTTCTCCCCAGGTGTAAATCTGGCCATGTCCCTCGATCTGTGCAATGATGGGGGACCAACGGTATAGCAGTGTGTCTCCTCCCTTGTCCCCGATCAATCTCGAGGAAAGGATCCCCATAATAGCCTAGCGAATCAAGGGGTTGGGAAAACTAGGAATATAACGAACTCTGACCCCCTTCTTCGAACCCGTGGAGATAACTGCATCTCCCATGTAAGAAGCCCACTGTGCTATCTGGGCCCGTGAACCTGCTGTGTAAAGGGTGAGTCGTCTCTCGATGATCGGGACCCCCAAGATATGGTAAACATCCTCCAGTGTGATGGTCCACTCACCTCGGACCCCTGGTAATCGGAAGGTGTTCCAATCAGCATCCCAGTAAGAAAATAAGTCATAGAGTATGTGACTGGATGGTGCAACATGGGGGACGCGCGATATACGCAGTATACAAGCCCTCTGAAGAGTATCCTACTCGTCCTGTGAGAGGGCATCTAACACTGCTGGGAGCCAGTCACTCTCTCTCTCTCTCAGATCCACCGAATGTACTCCTCTCTCGCTTGCATACACCCAAAAACACACAAAACAGAGCAAGTTAGCATCCAAGTGACGTTAGAAAAATCATGAAAACACATATAAATGCTAAAAATGCAAAAACAACTTCAAACAAGTATTCCTTTGGCATTCTGTTAGGAACCGCTACCTTAAAGGCATTGGTCTTGTAACCACCGCCCTGAATAGGGCGGCGGTCACGTGACCGCTGCCCTATTCAAGGCGGCGGTCGTGTCCTCGAAATCCCACGCGGGGTTATACCCTAAAAAAGCCTAAAAACACCAAAAAGGGACCATTTTAACTAAAACAAAGCCTACCCAGTAGGTGCCCCCCCTAGATGGACCTTTTGAACCTAACATTTTCAAAAATTACCCCCCCACGACAAATATTTTAACATTTCAAAAATTTGGGGGTAAAAACGTAAATTGAAGAAAACTAACCTGTGATCTCACGGGTCGATGTTCCGTTCACGAAGGCATGGTCGCTATTCCGTCACAAAAGTTTTGACTCTACTCTCATAAGAAACCATCGCCGTGGGTCCCGGAGCTCAGAATCAATCAAATCAACACGCGTAAATGAATAGGAAAGTTGGCCCACTTTCATATATATAGCAACCTGACTTGTTTTAAAATGCCCTTTTTCGCAGGTTTGGAGCACCGACGGAGGTAAGTTCTTACCCCCGCACAAATGGTACGTCCTTGTTTCATATTATTTTAGTATTTATTTTCCAAACTATTGTGTCTATCTGCACTTGAGTTCTCTTTTCGTTTTTCAGGTATCAAGAATTTTGGATGATGTCGTTTCGACACACGGACGTATCAGGTATAACCTCTAACTTCCCATTTCGGGACCGCCATACTCGGACCCACCGTTTTACACCTCTTCATGGCTAAAATGCTTCTCTGAGGGGGCAATATGTACGTACCCAAAATTGGAGGGTACAACACCGCCGAAACAACGTAACACGTGCCCCAATGATGATACAAGTCTCCTCGCAAGGTGTTCGGGTTCCGGAAAATCTCCCCAAGTATGCGTTAACATCCCGCATGCACCGCTTATCCCCTGCGTCCTTTTTTTTTCTCTTTTTCCCTCTTTTATTTTCCTTTTCCTTTTCAGTTATGAAACCACCGCCTTGACTAGGCGGCGGTCCTGTAACCGCCACCTTGCTCAGGGTGGCGGTCCTTCACGCGTTTTCCAGAATGCTCTTTTAATACAACTCACGTAATTTCAACATTTACCAAGTTTTTTTCACCGCCTTTGGCTTGCATTAATGATTTTGGTTCCCTGGAATAGTGTTTTGCCATTGTTTGTAGTTTAAGAGTTCAATTTGGTTTTTACCTTGGGTAAATGCAAATGCTATAAATAGTTGGCTTGTGCTCAAAAAAATGGCCCCTCAAATTTGCCTCTGAATTTCTCATTGCAATAGATTAGTCTTTTGTTTTGTTTAGAATTCTTATTTTAGTTCATTGCATGCTTAGTTAGCATTGTCTTGCTGTTAGGAAGCTAGATATCCATCTTGTGCAAGTGTTTTTGTTATTTCATTCAATCCATTGGAGTAAGATAGTTTGTTTATCAATAGGAAGCCATTAAAGTTACAGGTTTTGTTCTTCAAACAGGATAGCTTCAGGTTCTGGACGTTTTATGTTGCATGACTCGCAATAGATCCCACTAGGAATTACATAAGCCAAACTCTGTACTCTTGCGCTATCCCTCTCCTACTCGCATTATATTCAGTCTATATTCTAAAGTTGTCCCTTATTCCAATATCTACTTCTGTTGATGCAAGCATTACACACTTTTCTGGATCTACGTGAGCACGAAAGAACGAGGAGATCACACTGAGGGGACAAAATCACACACACCATCGGATTCTCCACTGTTCTGCAGAATCCAGGTTCTAGCTTTCAAAGATCTAAATCAGAAGCATATCAAATAGAGTAGCCAATCATTTCATTTTAGTTAATCTTACTTTCGATATTGCCAGGGAAGTTGTGGGGATTGATAGTTTATGAGAGACTATGATTCATTCCTCACTTCTGAGGTAGGATCGAGAGTCTTTTAAATAGATTAGATCAGTTATTTATTTGTTTAGAATAGGTTTACAATTGCACAGGAAAGTAGCTATACTTGGTTACTTTGTTTGTTTTAATTTCTTCATTAGATTAATTGTCAATTTCTAGATATATTAAAATAGTTGCTCTTTCAAATTCATTCAAATAGTTCATCATAAAATACAAAACAAATAGAGAAATTATATATGCTATAGATATACTTCACATAGTTAAATTTCACCTTGCTGCAGTTACATTTACATTGTTGCTTTTGTATGACAATCACGGGACCTAGGGAGCCAAGAGAATACGTATTCGAGCCAATCATGCCCGAACCCAATATTATTACGGCAATAGCTGACATAGATCAGAATCTTAGAATCCAAGTCTTCCAACAACAATAGACTTACAACAGATGAGATCTCAGTTGAGGGGGTTGAACATAGAAGACGACCAAGCGCATATGTTTTGGTCAAAACAGCCAAACTACATATTACCCTAGGTAAACATCTGTATGACTGTGGAAAGTCTTGAAAGAGAGCAGACATTCAGTTGTGATCCTTTGGTCCCACAGCCAGATGCAGGAGATACTATCACAGACATAGATACTAGTTTAAGAATTCAGGTTGCACGAACGCCTGTGAGATACTCTGAGAAAATTGCACAACTATTAGTTCTGAATATAGAGGTTGAGAAAGCATATGATTATTAGATACTAGGGATTAGGGACTGATTCCGCACATGACCATAGCAAGTCCACAACAACCAAGAGTCTACGGTTGTGACCCACAAATCCCACAACCCAACAAACCCATAGGTGAATCAGACATAGATGCTGGCCTACGCACACTAGTATTCAGATCTACTCCGCTTCTGCCCATCATCATCACACAATTATCCTTGTTAGATATAGTAGCTAACGAAGCTAAGGATTTCTTGACTAGACCAGAGAATCACCTGTAAAGTCAACTACATTTACCATCCACTCTATGACCCTGTCCGGAAACATACACGAAACTATCCCAGGTCATTTTGCACATATCCCACAATCCATAGATCGAATAATGCCAGAGCTCGATATTGATTGGAGCCTTCGAGCAGTCATCCTTGCTGATCGATCTATCACACCAGTTCAGGTTAGGAGGGCTTTCTTTGCCTTAGACTCACAAATTCCACTAGTGCGTGTCGAAGACATTAGATTGCCTAACTAGTTTGTCTGCATCCCACACGTATTCCATCCCCACCAGCTATCTCAGCACGACCTCAGGAGGTCGGGTGCGAGGAAGAGTTACTTGTAGATTCCCATGCTCGCTTGTCACTTTTCTATCATACAATAGCCATGACGACAAAGGAGGTATTATGTGTTTTGTAGGTAAATATATTCACAACAAACAACAGGGGGATTGGAGACCAACCACAATGGAATACTAGGTGAATTCAACAAGGGTCACCATGGCAACATGTATTTATGTGTATGTGTGTTTGAATTGTTGTTAGGGGGTTTCCCATGGGGGGATCACCTCCAATTGTGACCAAGGGGTTATATGCTATCATTTAATTAGATTCCTTTATTTAATGTTAGTATGTGATTTTTAGTGATGTTGTTTTAATTATTTAGAATTTGGTGTATTTTTTCCCTTATCATTAATGGGTTTAAGTGTCTCTTTTATGTAATTAATCTTGTTCTAAAATAATCATGAATGGGACAAAATTTTCATTTATTAGACAAGATGGATCTTGGATTACGTGTTGTAAGTTGAGTGCTTGTGATCTTGAGTGTTTCACACTCTACCCCTTCATGGAAATTCGAATTTGGCCTAAAGGGCCAATTTTGGAGGCTTGTGGTACAAGTCAAAATTCTCCCACACATATTCAATTGTTATACAAATGCTACCTATGGGTTGGGGGTTAAAAAATAGACCCCATTATGTGTTTTGGGAAGATAAAATGTAAAATTTTATTTCACTTTCTTTCTTGTAATTAATTTTATCCTTAGGGGGTGTAGGCTTGGCTTGCATGTGTAAGTAACTTGTCATTCCTCTCACCCACTAATTTATGGTGCATTGGGGTTGAGGTTTGACTTGTGGGGTGGAGTTGAGGATGAGTGATGTGGCATCATACATGGAGCCACCTCACCATCCTCTCTCCCTTTTCTTTTTATGGAAATGTTACTTCATTCTTTTGTGCTCCATTTTTTGGAGTAGGATTTTGGAGTGCTTGTGGTCTTGGTTGGAGATTTTTTGTAATTTTTTGGGATTGAAGGAGCTTGGTGTTAGACTCTTGGATCAAGATATTCCATGGAAAGGTAGGGTTATACTCTTGCTTAATGTTCTTCATTTATGAGTGAAGTTTTATGCTATTTCCTAGGTGTGGGAGAGGGGAATAAATAGGGAGGAATAAAATCTTATTTTCATTTGGGTGCCCCAACTGGAAAAGGAAACTCCACTGGTGTCTATTTTATGAGGGAGGCATAAGAGTATGTGGGAGGCATCATTCAGGGAGGCATAAGAGTTCAGATGTATTGTTTTTATGGGCACCCATTTTACGAGGCATAAACCTCCCCATAGGTTTTAGCAACTTGTATATTTTGTTGTTTTTTTCTTTTTTGAGAGTTAATTTTTGGAATCAGAATTGGTTGCGATCCACCTTTCATTGTATTATGGTTCGGGCTCCTGATTCTCCTCCTCAGAGGAATAGGAATTTTGGTTGGGCACTGGAACAAGACTGCCACTCGCCTTGTGAAAAGTATGTGCACTCTCCGTAAAAACCTTATTGTTACCACTCTTGTAATATTGTATTTTGTTGTGTAAGGTGGAAAACAGTTCATGGAAAAAGAGAAAGGTGTTTTCACCCTTATTTGAAGTTTTAGTTGTGTGGGCGGAAATGAGCTATCTCAGGGAAAAGACATTGTGAAATTATATTATTGTAAATGAGAAAGAAAAAATATAGAAGTTGTAAGATGTTAAAAATGTATGCTCTTGATTGTGGAGAAAAGTTGTTATAGTTATTTTGAATATATATGTTGTAGTGAAAATGGAAAGAGGCAATAAAATTGAAGTATATTGTTATATTGATAGCATTTTATTAGTAAGGCTGACTGGGCTTGGTCGGTTCTATCACTTTCTAAGGAATGAATAAATGGAAATAAATCTTACAACTGGAAACTCCAAGATCAAGTTCAGAATGGACTGTAGAAAGACAAACTTCCTAACCTTGGCCTAACTCTGTAAGGTAAAAAGTCTAAGCTTGTGGGCATCGGTTCTAAATTCGACAGAAACCAATCTGGGACTGTACAAATTTTAACTAGCCAAAATTTAAGCTTGTAAAATAAGGAGACCTATAATGTTATAAAGCTTATTGTTTAAAGCAAATACATCTCTAAACGATGAATTAAAAGCACTCATTCTCATTTATATTAATGGGAGTAGAGTTTTCCCCAAATGGAGAACCCCAAATACAAATGGATTTGAAATAAAACCAGGTTGGTAAAGGTAATCCCTTAAATCCTTGAATGAAATAAATTACAATGATAAATCCATTAAAAAACTACCCTAAGCTTAATCTTGAAGAAAATCCTCCATAGTCTTCCTTTCTCGCTCCCATGGCTTCCTTTGCTCCAACCTGCATATTAGAAAAGAGAAAAATACACCAAGTGAGGATAATAGGGTAAGAAGAGGTTTTAATAAGAATGCTTAAGGATATCTAGGGTTATTTTGGAGCCTTAAGATCTAGTGGCCACCATTGATTTGATCCAAGGGTTGAGGATCAACCCTTCTTTTGTTTAGTAGGAATATATTTTATTAATGCTTAAAATAATTCCTTAAGGGTATGTGTAGATGGGTGAATGGGGCCATTTAATTGTCTTCGGGTGTAAAACATTTATTAGTTCTTAGTATGTTTTAAGAAATTAATTAAAAAAAAGGACTTTAAGCGATTAGGATAATGAAACTAAATTAGTTAAGTATGAGGTTAATCATTTCGGGATTGGACATTAAATCAAGATGAGGAAACACTTAACCAAGTAAATTAAATTAAGGAACCTTACTAAATGAATTTTAAATTAATCAACCTTAGAGGTAAAGTAATTTTAATATTTTAATAATTTTACTAGACCTGGTCTATCAATTGTAAAGTTGAGTTTGTTGGTGTAAACTAAATTTATGTACCCTAGGGGTTATCACCGCTGTAACCTTATAACTATAACAAAAAAGTTGTAATTTTTGGGATAAGCGTTAGGTTTTAACGTGTTCTTAGAACGTCATTTTTACGCGTGTTACACTTGGTATCAAAGTGAGGTTCAAATATTCCCTTGGGCACACCTAGAAAACATGAGACATGAACATTTAACCTAGCACAATTATATTTTCTTTTAAACCTATAAAACCACACTGTCTGATAATTGTACCATTTAGAAAACATAGAAAATTGAAACAAGACTTAAAACAATGAACTAACTCTCACCTTGGTTTGTGTAGGAGGCACGGACCAGACAAGAGGTCCTTCCACATAGACGTAGATTTACCACCTCTAGAGCAAGAGGTAGTGACCATTCTACCTCAGATTTTACAGTCGCTTCAGGATGTCAATGCCACTATATGCAGAGGGTCCTTGGGAGGACGACTTGCTAGACATGCCATGAAGCCATCAGTGGAGGCTCATGCATCTCCTTGATGCTGTGAGGAACATAGGGTGGATAACTTCTGCATGGATTTAGCAAGGGCAAAGTCACCATAGAGGGGACATGGAGATAGGGTTTCAGGACATAGGGACAGATCTCAGAGCCCTAGACAGAGAGAGCATAATGCAGAGAGACCTAGGGGTATTCAATCGTTAGCTACAAACCATTTTAGGGAGATCCTAAAGCTACGACCATCTCACTATTCTGGAGATACAAGTGGGTTTCAGGTAGAGGCCTGGTTGGTGAGCTTGAGCGGATGTTTTAAGCTCTACCCTTGTACTAGCAACATGAAAGATCATGTTGTGATCCATCTTCTGAGGGATGGAGCATGAGTCTGGTGGAGGATCGAGGAGTAGAAGATCCATGGTGACTCGGAGATAGTTACCTGGGAGCTATTTGAGGAGCGTTTAAGGAGCAGGTACTTTCCCTGGAGGTTTATTCAACATCAGATAGATGATTTTCATGACCTCCATTAGGCATATATGACTGTAAATGAGTATGAGAGTCAATTTTTGGACCTACTCCAGTATGTCAACTATATGCAGGATGAGCAGGTACAGATTCAAAGGTTCATCTAGGGCGGGCCTAAACTTGGATTTGGGTGGTGTTGTACGCATTCACTGCCCATAGACATTAGTAGATGTCGTGGAGAAGGCCTATATTATAGATGAGACATGGGGGAAGACGCAGCAGGCTAGAGACATAGTTCTAAGCCGCATCCAATAGATGTAAGATAATAGATCGAGGGGGTCTGTTCTTCCTACTCGTGGTGGACAGGGTTCAGGACAGTCTTTATTCAGGTCACCACAATAGCCACCTCAGCAGCAGTAGCAGCAAACCAGCCCACCTTATAGACCTCCTAAGATATTTGACGCACAGAGGGGGAAGAGTATGGGGCCTCCTCCTAGGGCTCCCATCAGAACACAGAGTGCACCGAGAGCTCAATTAGTAAGATCTCATTAGTAAAGACCTCAACAATCCATAGTCAGGTCATTAGGATCAAAAACACAGAAATCTAGAGTAGTGGCTAGAGATGCATCCCACTGGAGAGGACCAGGTAGTTGTTATGGTTATAACGTGGCTGGGCATCATTAGAGAGAGTTTCCATAGAACCCTAGCAATAAGGGTAAGACACAGATCTCAGAGCCTATTATTTGAGACATGAGATGAAGCCATCGGATCTATGCAGCGGTCGAAAACCGCCAGGATGAGCACCAAAGTACCATGAGAGAGATGATAGGTAGTATTGGTGGTATTTCCACCTCTATGTTGTCTGATTCTGGTTCATCTAATTCTTTTATTGCACCATCCTTAGTAGAGCATTGTAGGTTGGTGGTAATTAGATAGGGTCATAGTTGGGATGTTGAGATGAATTCTAGAGCCAAAATTTCCATAGAATCCTTAGTTAAGGAGTGTGTAGTGGATTTGGGACCCTTCACCACTACCTCAGATCTTCGTATCCTTCCACTGGGTTCATATAGAGTCATCCTGGGCATGGACTGGTTGTCTGCACATAGAGCTAGAGTGGTCTATTACCATAAGACTATTGCTTGTACAGATGATCTAGGAGTTGAGTCATTGATAGCGGGAGTTAGGAGGCCCTTTTCCATTCGCACCATCTCCACTATGCATCTTAAGTGGTGTGTGCGAAGAGGTTATCAAATATATTCTGCTATGGTTAGTGACAGATTTGAGGATGAGTCTAATGGACCATCCCTTGATGACCATCACATTTTGAGAGAGTTTGTTAATGTTTTTCCAGGGGATCTACTAGGGTTACCTCTCCCATGTGAGATAGATTTCCATATAGATCTAGTTTCGGGTTATGATCCTATTTCACGAGCACGTTATCGGATGACTACCCCTGAGCTCTGTGAGCTCAAGTTGCAGCTTGAGGGCCATCTAGAGAAAGGCCTAATCCATCCTAGTGTATCCCCTTAGGGTGCACTGTGATTTTTGTGAAGAAGAAGGATGGATATCTGCGGTTTTGTATTGATTACCGCTAGTTGAACACATTAAAGATCAAGAATCGTTACCCCATTCCACACATTGATTATTTATTTGATCAGATGAAGGGGGCCATAATATTTTAAAAGATAGTTCTTAGGTCAGGGTATCATCAGCTAAGAATCATGGACGTTGATATTCATAAGACCACCTTCCATATGAGATATGGCCAATACGAGTTCACAGTGGTAAATTTTGGTCTGACGAATGCCCCCTCAGTATTCATGAGCTTTATGAATGGGGTATTCATGAAATTGTTTGATCACTTCATGCTCATCTTCCTTGCTAACATTATGATTTACTCATGTACATGTGAGGAGCACGAGGAGCACCTTTACCAGGTTCTTCATGGTCTTCGTGAGATACATCTTTTCGGGAACCTGTAGAAGTGTGCATTCTTTTAGAATGAGGTGCAATATCTGGGCCACATCATTTTGAGGGAAGGTATCGCAGTCGATCCTTCCAAGATTTGAGCTATCATGAATTGGCTAGCACCCACTAGTGTGACTGAGGTGCGCAACTTCATGGGTTTGGCATGATATTACAGGAGATTTGTTCAGGAATTTTCTCAAATTACGCACCACATGACTTCCATTCAACGAAAAGGGAAGAAATTTGTTTGGTCAGATAGATGTGAGCAGGATTTCAAGACACAAAAGGAATTCCTCACAACAATGCCTATTCTAGTAGTGCCAAATCCTCAAAGCGAGTTCTACATTTGCACAAATGCTTCTTTGGCAGGACTTGGAGGTGTGTTGATGCAGGAGGACAAAGTAGTTTTGTTTGAGTCTCATAAACTCAAGGATTATGAGCTCAATTATCTAACTCATGATCTTGAGCTTGCAGTAGTTGTGCATGCCTTGGTGTAATGGAGACACTTCCTTCTTGGCCAGATATTTACACTCAAAACGGATCACTTAAGGCTTCACCACCTCTTCACGCAACCCAATGTACACCCTCATCAATGACATTGGATGGAATTGATTTGTGAGTACAACATGGAGATAGAGCATGTGAAGGGGAAGGAGAATGTGGTTGCAGATGCCTTGAGTAGAAGGAGACATGTGGCTTTGGCTACTTCAGTGGGTACAGACTTGCAGAGCATGATCTTGCAGTAGCTTCCTCATGATAATTTCTACCTTGCAGCCAGAGAAGAGATTGAGTCTTAGAGACCCCTTGAGGGGAGGTTGGATGGATTTTGTTTAGAGGAAGATGGTCTTCTCAGAAAAAGAGGTTATATATATGTTCCTTGAGATGGAGGCTTGAGACAGGAAATTTTGGCAGAGGCTCATCATGCACCTTATTCAGCCCATCTCGAGGTGAAGAAAATACACACCACTTTGAGACAGTTGTACCATTGGAGAAGACTTCAGAGAGACATGTCGTAATTCATGTCATGTTGTTTAGAGTGTCAAAGGGTGAAGGTTGAGCATCAACATCCAGTTGGCCTTCTTTTTCCTCATGCCATACCAGAGTTGAAATGGGACACCATTTCCATGGACTTCATTGTTGGGTTACCGATGTCGAGATACCACCATGACACCATCATGGTCATGGTGGATAAATTGATGAAGGTAGATCATTTTTCTCCAGTGAAGACCACCTACACAACTGGTGGAGTGACACAGACATATCTTAATGAGATTGTCAGGTTGCACAAGATTCTACAAAAGATCATTTGCGACTGCAATCATTTGTATAATTCCCACTTCTAGACCACCTTGTATCATGTTCTCGGAATGAGGATCAATTTCAGCATAACATATCACCCTGAGACAGATGGACAGACTAAGCGGGTGAATCAGATCCTGGAGGACATGCTTAGGATGTACGTTATGGATCATCAGTCGAGATGGGAGGAGTATTTTTACTTGCTGGAGTTTTCCTACAACAATAGTTTCCAGAGTTCGATAGGCATGGCTCTTTTTATGGAATTATACAGTAGGGAGTGCAGGACACCTCTGAGTTAGGACATGTTAGAGGACAAGGTTTCTGTTGGGCCAACCTTATTGCAAGACATGGAGCAATAGGTTGTTATGATCAGGTAGAGATTGTAGAAGGCACGGGACATGCATAAAAAGTATGTTGATCAGCATAGGGAAAATCATAGTTATGAGGTGGGAATGAAGGTGTTTCTTCATGTTAGACTGTGTAAGAGCCCTATTCATTATGGAAAAGGTTCTAAGATTTATCCTAGGTTTGTGAGTCCCTTTGAGATCTTGGAGCACATCTGTCCCTTGGCCTATCATCGAGCATTGCCACCTAGGTTGTCTCATGTCCATGATGTGTTTCATGTTTATATACTTAGGAGATATATTTCTAATCCTTCTCACGTATTAGATTGGACCACATTGCAGTGCAAGATTAGGGGTAGGTGATGGTGGAGCACATCTGCATTATAGAGCATAGGACCCTAGGCCTTTGCGACAGAGATATTGACCAGGTTCAGGTATAGTGGGATAGGTATGACAAGACTGCTCCTACATGGGAGGATGCTACACTGCTATGAGTTTAGTTTCCACTCATGTTCCAGTGACTTCTAAGAGGAACTCGAGTCTAAGGGTAGGGGGATGTAGTGCCCACTTCCCTTCGACACCTATTACTATTGATTTTTAGTATTCTGGTTTAACATGATGAAGATGTTAGAGATACTGAGACTATTGCTAGTTTTCGATTCTTAGTATGTGTGTGTGGACTTCTAGAGACATTATGATATTGATGATGATATGTTATTGATATGGTTATATATATTTCTGACATGCGATATTTTTTTCACACTGAGTAGGCCTTGATGATTGAACTAATGTTGTGATCATTTTGACATGGATGAAATATAGAATAGAGATGTTAAAAATTGTAAATGATATCGTAATTTTCTAGATGATGATTTGTTTCATATGTAGATGATTGTGGATTTAAATTTCATATTTTATCTTGGATGTTTTGATGTGGCCACGAGGCCGAAGGTGGTATTATTTGTTTTGTAGGTAAATATATTTACAACAAACAATGGAGGGATTACAGACCAACCACATTGGAATGCTAGGTGAATTCAACAAGGGTCACCATGGCAACATGCATTTTTGTGTATATGTGTTTGAATTGTTGTTAGGGGGTTTCCCATGGGGGTGGATCACCTCCAATTGTGACCAAGGGGTTATGTGTTGTCTTTTAATTAGATTTTTTTATTTAATGTTAGTATGTGATTTTTAGTGATGTAATTTATTGTTTTAATTATTTATAATCTGGTGTATTTTTTCCATTATCATTAATGGGTTTAAGTCTCTTTTATGCAATTAATCTTGTTCTAAAATAATCATGGATGGGACAAAAATTTTCATTTATTAGACTAGATGGCTCTTGGATTATGTGTTGTAAGTTGAGTGCTTATGATATTGAGTGTTGTACACTCTACCCCTTCATGAAAATTCAAATTTGGCCTAAAGAGCCAATTTTGGAGGCTTGTGGTATAAATCAAACTTGTCCCACACCTCTTAAATTGCTATACCAACCCTACCTATGGGTTGGGGGGTAAAAACTAGACCCCATTATGTGTTTTGGGAAGATAAAAAGGTAAAATTTTATTTCACTTTCTTTCTTGTAGTTAATTTTGTCCTTAGGGGGTGTGGGTTTTGCTTATGTGTGTTAGTAACTTGTCATTCCTCTCACCACCAATTTATGATGCATTGGGGTCGAGGTTTGACTTATGGGGTGGAGTTGAGGATGAGTTATGTGGCATCCTACATAGAGCCACCTCACCCTCCTCTCTCCCTTTTCTATTTATGGAATTTCTTTTGCTTGTTTGGGGGTTACTTTTATTTTGTGTTGTTTCATTTTTTGGAGTGAGAGGAGTTTTTAGTGCTTGTGGTCTTGGTAGGAGCTTATTGGTGATTTTTTGGCCTTTAAGGAGCTTAGTGTTGGACTCTTGAATAAATCTCTACCATGGAAACGTAGGAGCTATACTTTTGCTTAATGTTCTTCTTGTATTTTTGTGTGTATGTGCTTGTTTTGAATGTTTTGTTTTGCTTGGGTAGATTGCCTAAGTGTGGTGTAGGAGGCGACTATGAGGAGAGTTCATGTCACGAGGCATAAGAGTTTATTTCATGTTTTGGAGGGAGTTTAGGTTGGGTGCCCCACCTTGGACAACGAATGCTTGCATTTCTTACTTGTTTGTTTTATGAGGGAGGCATAAGAGAATGAGGGAGGCATAAGAGTATGTGGGAGGCATAAGAGGCACTTGAGGGAGGTATAAGAGTGTGTAGGCGTCTTGAGATACGTATTGGAGGTTTTTAAGGTGGGAAACCATGTCCCATTGGGAGGCATAAGTGACCTCCCCATAGGTTCTTGCTCCTTTTTCTTTTCATACTTGAAGCCTTGTATATTTTGTTGTTTTTCCTTCTTGTGTTTGTAGATGAGTTGTATTTTTTGAATTGTTCTTAAACACTTGGTTTTGTGTTGTGGAATCTAGTTTTTTGCCATGTGTTGGATCCACCTTTCATTGCAATATGGTTGGGGCTCAGGGGCCAATGAGGAGGATGGCTTCTCCTCCTTATTAGATATTTTGGTTGGGTGGAGAGTGTTGCCTCTCCCCCAATTTTTGTTTTGGATCAAGCAAGTATGAAGGAGCTCTCTTGTTAGTGATGTGAATCTTGGAGCTGTTGTTGGATTCCTTAAGTAATCCTCCTTGTGATAAAACCTCCTTATTGTTATTCCCACTTAAGGTGGAGGAACTTGTAATATTGTATTTCTTTGTATCTTACATTCTTATATAATTTACCACTTTAAGTGGAAGACACTGTAATATTCTTGTGAAGAAACGTTGCATTCAATTATTCCATATATAAGTTATATTGTATATGGAAAAAGAGAAAGAAAGATTTGTGTTGTAAAGCTAGTCTTGTGAAATAGAAAATAAAGTTTTTCATCCTTATTTGAATTTTTAGTTTTAATGTGAGTAAAGAAGTTCTTTGTTTTAAAATAAATGAGCTATGCTCAATGGGAAAATAAATTTTACTTTCATTGTGAAATTGTATTATTATAAATGAGAAAGAAGAAATATAGAATTTGTAAGATGTTAAAAATGTATGCATAGTAAACTTGACTGTAGAGAAAAGTTGTTATAGTTATTCTGAATATATATGTTGTAGTGAAAATGGAAAGAGACAATAAACTTGAAGTATATTGTTATATTGATATGTTGCATTTTGTAGTAAGGAAAAATGACAATGTTAGAAGTAGATTTAGATCCTTTTTACTCTTGGAATTGAAAGGAAATTAGTTGAACAAAATGGAAATTACCTTGTAGTAGTGTTATTTTTGGAATAGATAATGCTTTAAAATGAGTAGTTTTATCTAAGGAATGAATAAATGGAACTAAATTTTACAACTGGAAACTCTAGGCATATATATATTAAAATCAAGTTCAAAATGTATTTTTGAACATTTTAGCAACTTTTTTTTTTTTTGAAATCTCAGAATTTTTGGTTCTGTTCCTTAGGAACAGGACCGCTACCCCGTGCAAAGCGGTGGTCTCGTAACTGCCACTTAGGAAAGGCGGTAGTCTCAGAACTACTACTCCGTAAGGCCACAGTTCATGTCTTGTCACCTAGGTAGGGCGGTGGTCCCAAGACAGCCGGCCTGCTTTCGGCGGCAATTCTCTCACTTTCGACGAAAATCCCCAGATCTGCGACTGTACAAACTTTAACTTGTCCTAATTAAAAGTTTAAGCTTGTAAAATTACCAAGGAGACTACCAAAAAATAAATAATGGCTAAATCTTATTTTTTTAAAGAAAATACATCTCTAAATGGTGATTTAAGAACACTCAATCTCATTTTTATTAATGGGAGTAAGGTTTTCCCAAAATGGAGAACCCCAAATACAAATGGCTTTGAAATAAAACCAGATTGGTAAAGGTAATCCCTTCAATCCTTGAATGGAATAAATCACAATGATAAATCCATAAACAAAACTACCCTAAGCTTGCTCTTGAAAAAAATACTTCATAGTCTTCCTTTCTTGCACCCGTGGCTTCCTTTGCTCCAACCTGCATATTAGAAAAGAGAAAAATAGACCAAATGAGGAGAATAGGGTAAGAAGAAGTTTTAATAAGAATGCTTAAGGATTTCTAGGGTTAGTTTGGGGCCTTAGGATCTAGTGGCCACCATTGATTTGATCCAAGGGTTGAGGATCAACCCTTCTTTTGTTTGGTAGGAATATATTTTATTAATGCTTTAAATATTTTCTTAAGGGTGTGTGTACATGGGTGAATGGGGCCATTTAATTTTCTTGGGGTGCAAAGTATTTATTAGTTCTTAGTATGTTTTAAGAAATTAATTAAAAAACAAGGACTTTAAGCTATTAGGATAATGAAACTAAATTAATTAAGCATGAGGTTAATCATTTTGGGATTGGACATAAACTTAAGAGGAGGAAACACTTAACCAAGTAAATTAAATTAGGGCACCTTACTAAATTACTTTTAAATTAATCAACCTTAGAGGTAAAGTAATTTTAATATTTTAATCATTTAACTAGACCTGGTCTATCAATTTTAAAGTTGAGTTTGTTGGTGTAAATTAAATTAGTGTACCCAGGAGGTTATCACCCCTATAACCTTTTAACTATAAAAAAAATTTAGTTGCAATTTTCGGGATAAGTGTTAGGTTTTAACGTGTTCCTAGAATGTTGTTTTTGCGGGTGTTAGTAGTGTGGCTAGTTATACCAAAGGATTTTAATATGGATTATATATGTATATGTATATATATATATATATATACATATATATATATGTATATATATGTATATATATGTATATTACTATTACGTATAGTTTACAATTTATTTAATCATATAAATTTATATAGAAGTTTATATCAATATAAGTATTTTAAATTGTGTATATACTAGTGTTGTGTATATACTAGTGTCTATATATATATATATATATAACAAATCTAAATGCAATTTTATATAGTTTCAATGTTTTTTATATAGTTTATTAACACATAGGTAGTTTATATAGTTTTAATGTATTTAACTAGGTGAGAAAATTGGCTGATATCCTTAGCAACAAAATGTAAAAATTGATTATAAAATCTACTCGGTACTTTCATTCAAACTTAGATATAGAAAACATACTTGAAATAATTCCCTTTTTTTTCTCTGTTGTTTTTTACATATGATAATTTGAAATAAAATGAAATCATTTAAATTCAATGAACTCCTTCAATTTCTTCCTTTCAAATCTAACTTTCCAACTTCGAAAAATGGGAAATAAATAACACACCTTCCATATAAACTATCATTCCTTATATTGAATGCATTTAACAACCTTTCCAATAAAAAATCAGATTTAAACGAAACTTCTTTTCCCAAAAAAATAAAACTTGGAATATCTCCATTGAACTACAACATTACCCATTAGAAAATGAAATTTACAATAACATTCTTTTAGGATATAAGAATTACAACCTACAACTATACACAAGACTTGATTTCCATGTCTTCACCCAGATTCATATTTTCAGCTTTGCACTCCTTAAACTATTCAAGTCTTGAATCACAACAAAAAGAAAGGGAAGTGGGTGACCCTCTCTGGCCAACCTATAATCCAGTAAGGGGAGAATCCATCCTCCTTATTAACCCCCGAGCCCCAAACAAGAAACAATGAGGTGTGTAATGCAACTTTGACAACTTTCACAAAATGGCTTCCACAAAACATACATGCAGAATATGCAACACATCCAAATAAACACACTCAACAATATTTGTATTTTGTACAACAAAAGGAACAAGGAATATGGGAACCACCTCCTTTTACCACCCAAGGGAAATAGGAGTTCCACTCAAAATCCTCCATTTGCACAATACAAACATTCAAATACATTTTTATCTCTCCCCTTACAAATATGAAAACATATGTGCATGTTTTCCTTTTTACTCCCCACAGGTGGAAATCCTAATCACACTCCCTCCAAAATTCATGTCTCAAAATTCTATTTTCACTCTCTAATGGTCCCATACTTCCATATCTGACACCATTATGAAGGAAAGCTGCACAAATGCAATAGATCACATTCAAAACACTCATACATTATTCAAACAAACACAAATTTTACATCTAAATGCATAAATAAAAGAATGACAACAAGTGGAGATCTGATCTCTCCATTAAGATTCCAAATCATTTACTCAATAAGCTTTAAATCCTTCACACCAAACAAAATCCCTAAATGCAACTCCAACAATCTCCAAGCATGCAACCCAAGACCCAATTTCTAAAAGTGCAAGAAAAGAAAATAAGGTAAGTAGCACACAATCCTAAAAATCCATTCAATAAATAGAAAAGGGAGGTGAGGATGATGAGGTGGCTCCATGTAGGATGCCACTTCATCATCCCTCCATTCCAACCCATAAGTCAACACACCAACCCAATGCAATAAATGAACATGTAAGACTTAAAACATGCACTCCATGCTTATCAAGGACACATTAAATGTGGTAAGTAGAAAAGTGCAATTATTTACCCTTTTACATTTAAAAATGCATTAAAATGGTTCAAATAATCCCCATATTTCATAAGTATGGTGGGTAGATTGGCTTGAGATGTGAGGGACAAGGTTAACTTGTCCCACAAGTCTCAAAAAGTGGTCTATAGGGACAAAATCGAGTTTGGGAAGAAAAGAAGAGTATGCATCACCTAAATGCAATTTTAATTCATTCCCAATCAAGAAAAAATCGAGGACTATCTACTCTATTTATTACCCAAATGTAATATCTTCCTTTTAGTTTAAATTTAAGTTAAATTAGCTAATTAAGACACATTAACAATTGCTAATAAGGTAACTAGATTTCCCAATTAATTAAATACATGAACCACAAAATAAAACACACAAAATAAAAAATAAAGGAGAAACTTATACCCCATGCCCAAAAACATGAGGTCACATCCCCATGGGAGACCTCCCAATTAAGCATGCAATTACACATCATAAACATTAGACACACGTTGTCAAATTTGGCCTTATTGCAAAATACCCAATATTCTTCTATGGTTGGTCCCCTATCATGTTTTGGTGTTTAATGATATAATTTTCTTGTAATAAAAAACAATAATACCTTTCTGGCCTCAAGGTTGTATCAATATGTTAGGGAAATTAAAGCATATAAGACATCCATCATAAAATCCTCCGCATACATCAACCAATACAAAACACACATATATCTATCATCCATCAACATCATGCACATATCCATATCATGATCATCAAATTTATGAATTTTACCAATTATTTGAAATCACTTAACACTTCAATTCTACTCTAGTAAATAATTTACAAACATCAATAATTCAATTCACATTCTGCAATAATCATGAAATTCTTTATATATACTGTGAATCCTAACTACTAGATACACTTAACAACATATTAGTCATCCCTAATACCGTCATATTGTTAGCAATTCACAAAATTAATGAGACCACATGGTTAATCCTGTTAGAGTAGGTATTTACCTTAGCTCATGTTCACCTAGGTACTTTATTTACCTTTATTGTATTTATCCTCACCCACTTATGTGTGTGGATATTTCTTTTATCTTATTTAGATATTAGGAGATATTATCTAGTTGTTAGGTATAGTTCTTTCTTTGATCTATGGTATTGACTAGTTCTTTCCTTGATCTATGGTATTGACTAGATCCTTGATGTCTAGTTCTCTTCTAAATCTATGGTCTTGACTAGTTCTTTGATGACTAGTTATTTCCTTGATTTATGGCTTGATCTACGACCTTGACTGGTTCTTAGATTGTTATTCCTTGCCTATTTAAGCAAGGCCCATTCTTAATGTATTGCATTGAGTTCCATAATAATATATGATATTGCTGCTTATTTGTTTGCAAAGGTTTTATGTAAATCTATTCTGGTGAATTACTTTCATCTTATTGATTGTGGTGTTTGATTAGCATCTGTGTTCTTGGCTTGGTACGATATGATTATTGTTCTTTTCATGGTATCAGAGCTGGAGATTGTTGTTGACATCCATCTGTAAGTTTTATTTTGTAAATAAATTATTTTTGTATTCATATATTTAGGATTTGGTCATATTTTGTTGCTGCATGCATTTTTATGCAAAACAGAGGCTTCCATTGGATCTGGAAGGTGGGAAAACCCTAAGATCTACTGTAAGCTCGACCATTTTTGGAGGCAGTCGATTTTCTAGGTTTTTTTGTATTGTTACAGGGAAGCACACCGATCTACCTTAGGGTCCATGCCATAAAGGAAAAAATTCACGGGATTATTTTTTGGGTCTATTGGATTTCTCAAGATCTACACAGGTCAATTTTCTGTTGCAACGTATTTGTCTTGGTTTATGCGTAGGAAGGTTTTCGGATTTTTTCCTTTTTTGGCAGGGGTCCACAGATGTTGTGCACGTTTTTACTATTTCAGGAAAATCCACAGGTTGCTATGATAATTTTTACCAGAAGTGGCAGTTGGATGTGACTTTCTTGAAAACACGCGACGCACCCCAAAATAGTAAGTTGTGTAAACACCCATTAAAATCATTAGCCCTTGGTCATATGGTATGGTCCTATGAGGGCTTAAAACTTGTGATTCCTACTTGTAGATGCTTAAATTGAGATCCCTCTAATTTTATTTGTGTGGTGAAGGCAACAACAATTTATTTTGTTTTAGTGGCAACTAAAATAAATAACAGAGAAAAATATTAAAAAGCTTGTAACTTTTGATCGGTAACTCAGTTTTGAGTGCCATTTTTTGTAAAAGTGCTTGTTTTTTCATGCTCTTTCCATTGGAGTTATTTATTTTTAGACTTGCACTATAATTATAAAGTGCCAAATATGGAGGAGTGTTGTAATCAATTGTGGACGCAATTTCGGCTGAGCCCGACGTCCTAAATTTTTGGGAGTCACAGTTTGTACCTATCATGGATTCTGAGAATGATATACTTTTCTCTAAAGTATGTGGACTTCAAGAGGATATTGTAAAATTTGTGGAAGAAAAGAGATCGCTCAAGAAGTGAAATTCTCTTCTACAATCAGTCATTCACGATAAGGATACAATAATACACTTCTTGCAGAACAAACTTGCTAGCCTACAACATCACCATCATATTATGGACAACCATATCCATGCTCCTAGTCCACGTGCAGTTGTTGCTCTTGTACCCACTGACATTGATCTGCCAGTCTTTGAATTTGTTCCTGCTCTTGATGTTCATACACCTGTGAAGCTTGTTAATGCATGCTCTTCCACATCTGTGCCTATTACAGTTCCACATGTTGTGTATCCTACTTCTGCTCAGCTGCATGGCTTTTTTAAGAAGCATACCACTGCATTCAGTTCTCGCATGCTCTGTTCTATGGGTCTCACTAGCGGAGTCATTGACAGACATTCACAAGGTATTGTTTCATCTCTTCCACAATTTAAGTGGAATTCTCGCCATGACATTGGTTTTCGTGTAGATATTTCATTGGGATCACACATTGATAGAGCGCATTTGTTTGTTCGCTCGACTCTTTTTGAGGATCATGAGCAACACATGAGTTCTACATCTTCACTCAAGCTTGAGAAACTTGAGATTTTAGCTGTCAGACATGATCAACCTGACACACATTCTTCTATTCTTTTGCATGCACCCATTGTGCATTTTACACCAAGTCATATGCAAGCATCTTCTCCATCCATCCGTGTTGATTTGGGGTGGATATCTGATCACTCGTGGAGGTGACATAGGAATTAGTTGAGAAGAATCTATAGGCGTGGCTCCTCCACCATTTGGCCTCTTGCTCCACTTTCTATACCTTCTGAATTGTGATGCTTCTTGTTTTGAGCATTTTTCTTTAGCAGGTGTAATGTATCTCTCTTGTTTGTTGAGAGATTTTGTATCTGTATTTCGACACGTTTGGCATGTTGACAGTCTCTCTTGTGGGGGAGCTATTCTGGTAGAGCCCAGTGTTATTTTTTCAGTGTTCGAGTAGTTCTTTTGACAACTCATACAGATTTGTAGCGCCACTCCACCCATTTAGCAGTATGGGAGGGTGTGGTGTTGATCCTGCTTCTTCGGGTTTCGTGTCCTTGCCTTGTTAACTTAGATTTTCTTGGATCGTGGCACACGTATTTGCAGCAGTTAGTCGAATTATGTTTGGTTTTTTTTTTTGCACTTTCGACATCACTCCGTTGACAGTCTCCGTGTATGGAGCTATTTTGGTGAAACCCAGTGTCAGTTGTTTTTGAGTTTTGTGATTGAGCTAGTGGATTCAGACCACAGTGCACACCAAACTTCTTCAGCATTGTACGAGTTTTTTGAGCTGAGCTTCTTGAGGATGCCTTGGAGCGGGTCTTTACTCTCTTTACTTTGTTGTTACTAGTTTTGGGTACCTTGTGGTGTCCCTTTTTCCCAGTTATTGTACATGAGTACCTCATCAGGCCTAGTTGTTAGGAATCATACTGTGGACATGCCACTTCTATTTTTTTGCCCCTAGCTTCACTTGAGGGGGGTGTTAGAGTAGGTATTTTCCTTAGCTCATGTTCACCTAGGTATTTTATTTACCTTTATTGTATCTATCCTCACCCACTTATGTGTGTGGATATTTCTTTTATCTTATTTAGATATTAGGAGATATTATCTAGTTGTTAGGTATAGTTCTTTCCTTGATCTATGGTATTGACTAGTTCTTTCCTTGATCTATGGTATTGACTAGATCCTTGATGTCTAGTTCTCTCCTAAATCCATGGTCTTGACTAGTTCTTTGATGACTAGTTATTTCCTTGATTTATAGCTTGATCTATGACCTTGATTGGTTCTTATATTGTTATTCCTTGCCTATTTAAGCAAGGCCCATTCTTAATGTATTGCATTGAGTTCCATAATAATATATGATATTGCTGCTCATTTGTTTGCAAAGGTTTTATATAAAGTTATTCTGGTGAATTACTTTCATCTTATTGATCGTGGTGTTTGATTAACATCTGTGTTCTTGGCTTGGTATGATCTGATTATCGTTCCTTTCTAAATCCAATACTGCGAATATACTCAATGTGTCAAGAATCCAAATTAACAATCAAAACATAATAGTAATCATGATTTCCCTTGTATCTTAACATGCTAACTAAAATATAACAATAAGGTCCATGCTTCTAATCAAACAAAATTAAAATCATAGTATGATCAATGTTGAAGAGGAATGAGCATTACAAATTGCCCTTTAATTTAAATTCTATTGTAAACATATTATATGTGTGATATAAGGTATCCCTTAGTTGAGATCCATAATTAAGATTGCATCACATATCACAAATTACACTTGACAAAAATAATATTTAATGAATTATGTACGTACAAAGATAACCCAATGATTAGAATCCATATTCATAATGGATAGGATATGTCACATCGATCAAAATAAAAATAGTCATAATAGAAAACATTCATAATGAAAAATATCATGTTAATGAAGATATGTGTGTGGGGGGTTAAATATTAATTATAAATTCAAAACATGAATGATAAATATAGTGAAATATGAATATTTTAATGAAAACTTATAATTCAAGATAGGAATAGTGAATATCGACATTTATACACAGATTCATAATAGTTTGTCATTTAAAATGTAAACTCAAAACAACTACTCAATAACTTTGATATTGTATTTTTAGAAGCTCAAAAAAAATTCACAAAAATTTATTTATTTATATATATATATCAAAATTATCAAAAAAATAAAAATAAACTATATTATTTAAAATTTTAAATCCAAAATATATGTCTTTAATTAAAATATTCAATAGTGAAAGAAGATAAACATATGTAATCATAATCTATCAAACAAATTAATTTAATAAACTTTACACATAGTAACTTTTGAATCACGAAAAAGTCATGAAGCTTATGTGTGTGGATATTTCCTTTTATTGATTTAGATATTTAGGGGATATTTATCTAGTTGTTAAGTGTAGTTCTTTCCTTGATCTATGGTATTGACTAAATCCTTGATGTCTAGTTCTCTCCTAAATCTATGGACGTGACCTAGTTCTTTAATGACTAGTTCTTTCCATGATTTATGGCTTGATCGACGACCTTAACTGGTTTCTTAAATTTTTATTCCTTGCCTATATAAGAAAGGCCAATTCTCAATTATATTTCATTGAGTTCTATAATAATATATGATATTTACTTCTCATTTGTTTGCAAAGGTTTTATGTAAATTTCTTCTGACAAATTCCTTTCATCTTATAGGTCGTGGTGTTTTGAATAGCATCTGTGTTCTTGGCTTGGTACGATCTGGGTATTGTTTCCTTTTTCATGGTATCAGAGGATGGAGATTGTCTATTGACATTCGTCTATAAGTTTTATTTTGTAAATAAATTATTTGTATATTCATATATTTGGGATTTGGTCGTATTTTGTTGTTGCATGCATGGTTTTATGCAAAACACAGGCTTCCATTGGATCCAGAAGGTGGGCAAAACCCTAAGATCTGACTGTAAGCTCAGTCATTTCTAGAGGTAGTCATTGTTTTCTAGGTTTTTTTTGTGTTGTTGCAGGGAAGCACACTGATCTGCCTCATGATCCGTGCCATAAAGGAAAAAAATTCGCGGGATTATTTTTTGGGTCCATTGGATTTCTCAAGATCTACACAGGTCAATTTTCTGTTGCAACGTATTTGTCTTGGTTTACGCATAGGAAGGTTTTCATATTTTTCCTTTGTTGGCAGGGGTCCACAGATGGTTTGTGCATGTTTTTACTATTTCAGGGAAAATCCACAGGTTGCTATGGTAATTTTTAGCAGAAGTGGCAGTTGGATGTGACTTTCTCAAAAACACACGACGCACCCCCAAAATAATAAGTGTGCAAACACCCATTAAAATGATTAGCCCTTGGTAACTATGGTATGGTCCTATGAGTGCTTAAAACTTGTGATTCCTACTTGTAGATGCTTAAATTGAGAGCGCTCTAATTTTATTTGTGTGGTGAAGGAAACAACATTTTATTTTGTTTTTAGTGGCACCTAAAATAAATAACAGAGAAAAATATTAAAAAGCTTGTAACTTTTGATCGGTAACTCAGTTTTGAGTGTCATTTTTTTGCAAAAGTGATTGTTTTTTCGTGATCTTTCCATTGGATTTATTTATTTTAATAATTGCACTATAATTATAAAGTGCCAAATATGGAGGAGTGTTGTAATCAATTGTGGATGTAATTTCAGCTGAGCCCGATGTCCTAAACTTTTTGGGAGTTGCATTCTTGTATCTATCATGGATTCTGAGAATGATATGACTTTTCTCTCAAGTATGTGGACTTCAAGAGGATATTGTAAAATTTGTGGAAGAAAATAGATCACTCAAGAAGTAAAATTCTCTTCTACAATCACTCATTCACGATAAGGATACAATAATACACTCCCTGCAACAATAAACTTACTAGCCTACAACATCACCATCATATTGTGGACAACCATATCCATGCTCCTAGTCCACTTGCAGTTGTTGCTCTTGTACCCACTGACATTGATTTGCCAGTCTTTGAGTCTGTTACTGCTCTTGATGCTTCTAAACCTGTGAGGCTTGTTACTGCATGCTCTTCCACATCTGTGCCTATTATAGTACCACATGTTGTGTATCCTACTTCTGCTCAGCTGCATGGATTTTTTAAGAAGCATACCACTGCATTCAGTTCTCGCATGCTCCATTCTATGGGTCTCACTAGCAGAGTCATTGACAAACATTCACAAGGTATTGTTTCCTCTATTCCACATGTTAAGTGGAATTCTCGCCATGACATTGGTTTTCGAGTAGATACTTCATTGGGATCACACATTGACAGAGCTCCTTTTTTTGTTTCGCTCGACTCTTTTCTGAGGATCATGAGCAACACATGAGTTCTATATCTTCACTCAGGCTTGAGAAACGTGAGATTTTAGCTGTCAGACATGATCAACCTGACACACATTCTGATATTCCTTTTGCATGCACCCATTGTGCATTTTACACCAAGTCATATGCATGCATCTTCTTCATCCATTCGTGTTGATTTGGGGTGGATATTTGATCACTCGTGGCAGGCGACATAGGCATTCTGTTGAGAGGACTCTACAGGCGTGGCTCCTCCACCATTTGGCCTCTTGCTCCACTTTTTATACCTTCTGCATTGTGATGCTTCTTGTTTTGAGCATTTTTCTTTAGCAGGTGTAGTGTATCTCTCTTGTTTGTTGAGAGATTTTGTATCTGTATTTTGACACTTTTGGCATGTTGACAGTCTCTCTTATGGGGGATCCTATTCTGGTGGAGCCCATTGTTATTTTTTTCAGTGTTCGAGTAGTTGATTTTGACAACTCATACAGATTTGTAGCGCCACTCCACCCATTTAGCAGTATGGGAGGGTGTGGTGCTGATCCTGCTTCTTCGGGTTTCGTGTCCTTGCCTTGTTACCTTGGATTTTCTTGGATCATGACACTTCTGAAGTTTGTGTCCTTGCCTTGTTTCTTTGGTTATTATTCTTGCATTATGGCACACCTATTTGCAGCAGTTGATCAAATTATGTTTGGTGTTTTTTTACACTTTCGACATCACTCCATTGACAACTCCTTGTATGGAGCTATTCTGGTGAAGCCTAGTGTCAGTTGTTTTTAGTTTTGTGATCTAGCAGTGGATTCAGACCATAGTGCACACCAAACTTCTTCAGCATTGTACAATTTTTTTGAGTCGAGCTTCTTTTTGAGTGGGTCTTTACTCTCTTTACTTTGTTGTTACTAGTTTTGGGTACCTTGCGGTGTCCCTTTTTTTCCAGTTATTGTACATGAGTACCTCATCAGGCCTAGTTGTCAGGAATCATACTGTGGACATGCCACTTCTATTTTTTGCCCCTAGCTTCACTTGAGGGGGGTGTTAGAGTAGGTATTTTCCTTAGCTCATGTTCACCTAGGTATTTTATTTACCTTTATTGTATTTATCCTCACCCACTTATGTGTGTGGATATTTCTTTTATCTTATTTAGATATTAGGAGATATTATCTAGTTGTTAGGTATAGTTCTTTCCTTGATCTATGGTATTGACTAGTTCTTTCCTTGATCTATGGTATTGACTAGATCCTTGATGTCTAGTTCTCTCCTAAATCCATGGTCTTGACTAGTTCTTTGATGACTAGTTATTTCCTTGATTTATAGCTTGATCTACGACCTTGATTGGTTCTTAGATTGTTATTCCTTGCCTATTTAAGCAAGGCCCATTCTCAATGTATTGCATTGAGTTCCATAATAATATATGATATTGCTGCTCATTTGTTTGCAAAGGTTTTATGTAAAGCTATTCTGGTGAATTACTTTCATCTTATTGATCGTGGTGTTTGATTAACATCTGTGTTCTTGGCTTGGTATGATCTGATTATCGTTCCTTTCAAATCCAATACTACGAATATACTCAATGTGTCAAGAATCCAAATTAACAATCAAAACACAATAGTAATCATGATTTCCCTTGTATCTTAACATGCTAACTAAAATATAACAATAAGGTCCATGCTTCTAATCAAACAAAATTAAAATCATAGTATGATCAATGTTGAAGAGGAATGAGCATTACAAATTGCCCTTTAATTTAAATTTTATTGTAAACATATTATATGTGTGATATAAGGTATCCCTTAGTTGAGATCCATAATTAAGATTGCATCACATATCACAAATTACACTTGACAAAAATAATATTTAATGAATTATGTACGTACAAAGATAACCCAATGATTAGAATCCATATTCATAATGGATAGGATATGTCACATCGATCAAAATAAAAATAGTCATAATAGAAAACATTCATAATGAAAAATATCATGTTAATGAAGATATGTGTGTGGGGGGTTAAATATTAATTATAAATTCAAAACATGAATGATAAATATAGTGAAATATGAATATTTTAATGAAAACTTATAATTCAAGAGAGGAATAGTGAATATCGACATTTATACACAGATTCATAATAGTTTGTCATTTAAAATGTAAACTCAAAACAACTACTCAATAACTTTGATATTGTATTTTTAGAAGCTCAAAAAAAATTCACAAAAATTTATTTATTATATATATATATCAAAATTATCAAAAAAATAAAAATAAACTATATTATTTAAAATTTTAAATCCAAAATATATGCCTTTAATTAAAATATTCAATAGTGAAAGAAGATAAACATATGTAATCATAATCTATCAAACAAATTAATTTAATAAACTTTACACATAGTAACTTTGAATCACGAAAAGTCATGAAGAATTCTAAATGGAATTTTTTTTAGCATATAGTTGTACCTATCTTCATTTTACATTTTTCATCGTTAATAGTTTCTATAATTTATAGAGACAATATTTGCGAATAAGTTTATTTTCTATTATAAAGAAATTTATGGTTTGCACTCCAAAAAAAAGGTATAGTTAGCTAATAGATTCTAAAAATATGGCCCACATAATTATTTTGTAAAATTTTAAATAGCAAAATATGTGTACTTTATATTAATACATCGCAAAGTAGATGATGTATTGAGGGCTCAAATTGTATAAAAAATGCAAAACAGATGTAATATAAGGATAAATATTTAATGAAATTCTTATCATACCATAGATCATGTGATTTGATGCATATTGAAACATGTCACGATCTTTACAAATCACTTTATCACTTATATATAATATTGTAATCAAGTTTGACTGAATGCAATAATGTGGTCTATGGACAATCTAAACAGATTATCCATGTACTCAATAGCCACCCACCCAAGTTCTAATTCCCTAACTCCCAGGGGGACCGGTCACTCTTGTATTTACACAGCCAGTTGGGAAGACTTGCCTTACATTAATATGTCATGAAGTGTGCTAAGTCGTTGGATCATTAACACTTATAGTATTAAAAAAAATCACAATATAATAACTTACGTAGTGATATGTTTTGCATATTTATAATAAAATGCAAGAAGGGACTTTCCTATGTATTTTCCCATATACTATGAATTGTTTTGGCTATAGTCATTAGTGATGTATCCGGTTAATGATGTCAAAAAAATATGTTTTCCTTATTGTCTTAACAGAATCAATTTAATATTTAGATATTTTAATAATTAAATAAGCCCATTAAAAAATACGGAGAAAAGTAACAGGAGTTCCAAAATAAGCACCTTTACCCTGCGACTGATTCCAGGAACATCGACTGATTCCAACAATTAATTATTATTTTGGTTTTTAAAATGATTTGGCATAATCATTTCGTTGTTTATTAACAATTGTTTACGGATGCATTCTTTCTTTGCAAATGCATCCAAAGTTCAGAGCTCCGACTACTTCATGTGGGTCACAATTTTGTAAAATTGACATTTATATTTTGATTGGAACAGACTTCTAATTGTTATTTAAAACAAGATTTATCACCTAGTTTAGAAGATTTCCTCTCAAACTTTTGTTTCATACCTACGGCTCTTTGGAAACTGTAAAAAATACCATGATTTTATGAGGTGGAAACTTCCTAAGTTATTCAATAAGAGCAATTCAAAGGTAGAACAATTCAAAGGTACGTTGTCTCACTCTCTCTCATATATATATATATATATATATATATATATATATATATATATTACTTTTTCAATTATTAAGGTAGAATGTGACGCCACAATATTTTAATATGTTCATAAGTTACAGATTAATAAAAGTATATAAGTTATAAATTAATAATAATCTTTTAATATTTGTCTTGACCAGTATCTTAGTAGCATTATATGTCACTTTATTTGTTAGAGTGTATAATAATAATTTACTTTTACACCAATTAATTAGAATCTAAAGAGTTATAGAAAAATGTTTAGCTTCTTTCTTTCACCGTGTTCTATTCTAAATCAAGGAAAAATCATTTTATTGCCTTTCTCCTTTTTTAAAATAGTTGTGACAAGAAAAATATATAGGTTATTATAATTCATATATTTTAATATTAAAAATTGATCATGTAATATTTTATTTTTGATAATATTAAGAGAAATTGATGTTTCTATAGAGATATTTATATTTAAAAAATAGAAGCATATTTATATTTATTTATATTTATATTAATACGGGTTGGGGCGGGGCGGGGCAACGCACCCGCCACCCTCCCCAAACCCTGCACTCTCTTTGTTTTTACCCACATGTAGTGGCCATTCGACCCTTTAAGCTTCAATCCAAAACAATAAAAAATATTTATTATTTTCCCTTTTTCAATTATATAAAAAACCACAATGCGACCGCAGGGTAAATGATTTGTTTTTTTATTAAATTTAATTATATATATATATATATATATATATATATATATATATATATATATATATATATATCCATTGTTCTATTACATGGGTAAGATTAGGTTTTGAGTAAGTATTTAAATCTACAAATATGAATTTGTAAAACTATATGTAATTAAAATTGTATATATATATATATATATATTTGTTTTTGTTATATTTTAAACAATTTATCAATTCAACTCTTTTACAAAACAAATAAAAGGCATGTGTAGTGGAGGAAATTTCATTTCTATTTATATATATGGGATAGATGAAACTATTATTCTTACAACAAAGTAAAATTGGATTGTAAAATTAACTCAAACCATTCCATTTTAACATATCTATTTGAATGGATTTAAGGTAAAACATTCTTAAATAAAACTCATTTCCTTATCTCTTTAAAATCAAATTAAAAATTTTACAAAAAAAAGAAAAAGAATATATCCTTTCCATAATATAACACCATCTTTTGACAATGAAAATCCATAATACAACTTTAAAATAATTTCAACAATTCAAATGTGTTTTTTCTTACAATGAGAATGAGAAGGTGCCTCTTTTATTTTCTTTGCAATGAAATCATACCAATACAATATTATAAATTACAACAAGGTAACAATACACTCTTTTCTCAAGAATCTAAGTTCATTCTCTTACAATATAATAGTTTTTTATTTCCAACAATTTGAAAGGATAATATACAAGATCATAACTTTAACTTTACAATAATGGGATAACATTACAAGGGTGAACCTTTTGGCTCCAACATAGTATAACTCCTCCAATATCCAACTTTTGCATTCTTCTGATCTATCAAATTTGAATCACAATACAATGAAAGGGGAGTAGGTGATGCTCTCTGCCCAATATTTAATCCAATAAAAGGACAATCCATCCTCCCTATTAGCCCTCGAGCCCCAACCATAGAAAAATGATGGTGTTTTAAAACCTTGAAAATTTCACAAAAATGGCTTCCACAAAACATCCAAACCACAAATATGCAACGCATCCAAATAGAGACACAAAAAAGATCTACAATTTTGTAACAAACACATAGGCTTGAAAATAAGCCAAAAGGATCAAGGAATATGGGAACCACCTCGTATTTTCCTCCCAAGTGAAATAGTGGTTTCACCAAAAACCTCCATGTGCACAACACAAACCACACAAATACATCCTTATCTCTCCCCTTATAAATATGTAAAATATGACAATGTTTTCCTTTTCTTTCCCTACGAAATGTATGCCTCACAACTCCCTTTTCCATCCCTAATGGTCCCATTTTTCCATCTCCCACACCCTTCTCAAGGAAAGCTACCCATCCCCAACATGTTACATTGATAACACACATAAATATTGTAGTTCCCACTTCGCTTCAACACCTTTTGTTATTGATATTGATATTGCTAACTATATTACGAGAAGTATTATAGTTTTAATTTAGTATGATATTACATGTTAGAGCATAGACTATTGTTGACTTGATTCTTATATGATGCATGATGATTATTAGAGACATTTTATATATTGATGTTGATATACTGTTTGACCAGGTTATATTATACATGTTGTTCGAACATGTGATATTTGGATATTTTGAGTAGACCTAGAAAATGAAAATTATTTGATGATGATATTGTTGTTTTCCATGATGTTGTTGTGATATATTGTTATATATATATATATATATATGATTTTGTAATTATATTCATTTTGGATGTCTGATGTGGCCACGAGGCTGAAGGAGGTATTTGTATTTTGCAAGTTTAAAATATCACAACAAACATCAGGGGATTGGAGACGAACCACATTGGAATTCTAGATGAATTCAACAAGGTCACCATGGAAACTTATATTTGTTTGTGTGTGTTTGATTGTTGTAGGGATTCCCATGGGGGGATCACCTTTAAATGTGACAAAGGGACTTCACGTATTTATTTTATTTGATCTCTTTGTTTAATGTTTGCTTGTGTTTATTTAGTTGTGCATTGACCCCTTTCATTATGTATTAAATGGTGTGTAAATATTGTGAGTAATCATGTTGTTAAGTTAATTAATTAAATGGGTCATGAGAATGTAATTAATAGAGTTGTTGGCTCTTGGTTTAAGTGTTGTAAGTGATATGTATGAGATGTGTAAGCTGATTTTGGAGCATGAAATACTCCACCTTCTTGGAAATTCGAATTTTTCCTTGGAGGCTGATTTTGGAGGCTTGTGGGACAAGTTAAAATTGCCCCACACCTCTTAAATTTATATACCAACCTTATCTATAGCTGGAGAGTTAAATTTAGACATTTATTACTCATTTTTGTAAGTCAAGCTGTATGTTTTTAATTGCACTTTCTTCATGTTTTAAATTTTAGTCCTTATGGGGTGTCGGCTTGATTTGAGTGTGTAAGTAAAACTATCATATTATTCACCTACTTAATTATTATACATTGGAGAATGAAGTTGACATTGGTGTTGGAGTTGAGGATTTGTGAAGTGGCATCCTACATAGATCCACCCCATACTCTTTTCTTCCTTCTTCTATAAATTTGAATTCCTTAGCTTGTTTTTGGGTTGCTTCACTTGTGGATGCATCATTTTGGGGGACTTTTTTTTTTTTTTAGCCTTTTCTCTTGAAGACATGGGGGATTCTTTTTGAATACTTGTCCTTGGTTACTTCAACTTACATTACTCTTTTTGGGGTGACTTCTCTTGGTTTTGAGAGCTCTTACTTTTGGAGAAGATTGGAGATTGTTGCATTCTTGTAAATTGTTGATCTCTAGGACTATTTTACATTGGATAGCTTGTTGTTTTGCAACCTTGGAACAAAATCCAACATGGAGAGGTAAGAGCTTAGCTCTTGGGAATGATATCCTTTCTTTTTATGCATATGTGAATGTTTGAATGTTTGAATGTGTTGTTTTATTTTTTGGCTGGTTGGGTAGATGGCCTAGGAATGTTGTAGGAGAAGATTATGGGGTATTCTTGTTTGAGGCATAAGTCTTTTCGGGAGGCATAAGTGTAGAGGGGGCTGGGATTTTGGTTCCACCTTGTAAAAAGAAATATCTTGCATTTCTTTCTCGTTATGGGGTGCCATCAGAGGTTGGGGAGGCATAAGAAGTTGTGAGGTATAAGGGGTGCTTGGGGGTGGAATAAGGGTATGTCAGGTACTTGAAATGATATATTTTGGTGGTTTGTTCTTAGGTGGTGATACCCATTTCCCCCTTGGGAGGCATAAGCAACATCCCCCATAGTTTCTTGCTCCTTTGGATTGCTTGATGAAGCCTGAGTATTGTTTGTGTTTTATCTTGTGGTTGCTAAAACTTTTGTTTTGTTTAGGATGTGGTTTACATATGAAAATTGCATGTGAAAGATTACCTTTATGTTGTGGAAGCATTTTTCTGCCATGAGTTTAGTCGCATTTCTTATTGCAATGTGGTTGGGGCTCAGGGGTCAATGAAGAAGGATGGCTTCTCCTTTTCATTGGATGTCTTGGTTGGGTGGAGAGCGTTGCCTTTTCTCCTATTCTGTTGTGATCAAATTGGACAATGATGTAAATTCATACTGTTGTTTTGGAGCTAAGAAATAATATGGTTCTGACAGTCCTTTGTGAGACTTCCTTTTGTGAACCTTTTTCCCACTTCAAGTGGAGGACTCGTAATATTATTTGTATTGGATAGTTATTCTCTTTTGGAAATGAAATTTTATGTTTAAATGAGAAAGAAACATACTCTATAATTTCATTCGGTGGAAAGAAAACAAAGATTTGTATTTTGTCTTTTGGAATGTAATGAAAAAAGGAAGTTGTAAAAGAATCATCCAAGTCAATATAATTGTTTTATTTACCAAAAATGATATTGTTTTCATTGGGAATTTGTGCTTGAAATTCAGTAAGAAATCTCTGTTTGGAAAATTCAAAAGGGAAAACATATGAAGAGAATATATTACTCTATTCCTTCGGAATGGATGATTTGAAAATTAGAACCGCATTCTGGCTTTTTTCCCAGCTTGATTAGAATCAAACTTAAAATTTTAGATTCGAGTTGGAAATGAATGCATATAATAAAGTTTGGTAAATAAAAATAGATTTGTTTGTGTTCAAGTATAGATTCTATTTTGTTTCACTGTAAACTCTACAATTTTTTGCTAAAAATGTACGGAATGACACTGTAACCTGGGAAAATGAAAGGTTATATTAAATTTTACATTGTATGGATAAAATGATCCCAAATAGAGTGTAACTCTTACTGAATTTTTATAAAAATTTACGAATCGGGCATAGCAAAAATCTCAATTGATTTGCTGTCAAAATTTGAAATTTTTAAATGATAATCAATCAAATAGCTTAACCCTTGCAATCCATCTTAAATTCTTCCGAGTCAAATACTCCATGTCTATTTGGCATATTGAGAAAGAATTAATGACGAATTTGAACAAAATTGTGTAAGTTAAAAATATCAGTTCACCTGTTTAGTGACAAAAAATGTTTTCTCAAAATAGACCCTTAAAAATTTATCAAAATTAATTTTTTAAGGTCTATGTACAAAGAGGACACCGAGAGATTTCAATAAACTCCTCGTCTTCCAAAAACAGAGTTCCCTATCAAAATTTATGGCCTCCGGAAGTTTTTAATTCATTGGGATTTGAAAATAATCTAAGTTCGAACAAGAAAAAGTTTCTTCCCGCGCCCCTCATCCTTACCCAGGAGTAAAAGTTTCTTCCATCACCCCTCTTCTGTGCCCGGGAGAAAAATTTTCTTCCCGCGCTGGAGAGAAATTTCTTCCCGCACCCCACAAGAAGGAAATCTAACTGTGCTCGGGATAACTTTCACTCTCTTAGTGTTTTGTAAGGTGATTTGATCATTGTTGTAATGGACTCTTGGAATTTTGTTGTGAACACTTTAAAAAACATTTATTCCATAATTCTTCTAACTAAACCTAGGTTGTTCTTGGGTCTCAAGTTGGGCTTTTTAGTGGGCATTTCACTTGGTATCAGAGCCATGGGTTCAAAATCTTGGACCATTGGGCACACTAGAAGACTTGAGACACAAACTTTAAACCTAGAACAATATTAAACCTAGCACACTTTCAAATCTAGAGAACAACTTTGTATGAAATTACATATTTAGGGAACAGGGAAAACTTAATAAAACTTAAAATAATGCACTAACTCTCACCTTGGTTTGTGCAGGAGGTGCGGATAAGATGAGGGGTCCTTTAACATAGACCTAGACTTATGACCACCAGATCATGTTGTAGCACCGATCCTACCACAGATTTTACAGACACTATAGGATGTTAATGCTGCTATAAGAGGAGGGACCGTAGGAGCACATTCAATTGGACATGATAGGGTGAAATCCATTGAGGCTCGTGCATCTCATCAGCATAGTGAGGAGCATAGAGGAGAGAAATCCCACGTGGAGTCAGTCAAAGCAGAGTCACCGCAGAGGGGACAGGGAAACCAAGTTTTAGGACACATAGATAGGTCTCGAAGCCTTAAGCTTAGAGATGAGCTTGTAGGGAGGCCTAGGGGTTGTCAGATTACAACTTCAGACCACGTCAGGGAGATCCTGAAGCAACATCCATCACATTATTCTGGTGACACAGGTGGATTTCAGGAAGAGGCCAGGTTAGTGAGCTTGAGTGGATGCGTCAAGCTCTACCCTTGTTCTAGCAACACGAAAGCTCATGTTGTGATCCACCTATTGAGAGACGAAGAAGGTGTCTAGTGGAGGAAAGAGGAGCAGAACCTCCATGTGGATTCTGAGACAGTTACCTGGGAGTTCTTTGAGGAGTGGTTCAGGAGAAGATATTTTTCACGGAGGTTGATACAACAAAGGATAGATGTGTTTCATGACCGTTGACAAACATCTCTTATAGTGGCTGAGTATGAGAGCAGATTTCTGGATCTACTCCAATATATTGATTACATGCACGATGAGCAATTAAGGATCCATAGGTTCCTCTGGGGCCGGCATCTTGACATTGGAGGTGAAGTTTAGATCCATTGTCCATAGACATTAGATGATGCCATTGAGAAGGCCTATATAGCAGAGGAGACTTGGGGAAAGACCTAGCAGGATAGAGACCGAATCTGGATCTACATCCAGTAGATGTGGGATATTACATCGAGGGGGTTAGTACCTCCTCCTCATGGTAGCCAGGGTTCAGCACAGTCATCTTTTAGACCACAACAACAAAAAACAAAAACAGTCCCTCCCACCTTATAGACCTCCACAAAGATTCGATGTACAGAGGGGTTAGAGTATGGGGCCTCCTCCTAGGAGTCCCATCAGGACACAGGGTTCCCAGAGGGCTCAGTCAGTAGGATCTCGCCAACAGAGATTGGAGAAGACCACAACCGGATCATCAGAATCCACACCACAGACCTCCAGAGTACCATACAGACCTACTGCACATGGGAGAGGATTCGGCGGTTTTTTTGGTTGTGGCGTTGCTGGACATTTTTGGAGAGACTGCCCTTAGAACCCTAATAACAAGCGTAAGACACATATCTCAAAGCCTACCGTTGGTGACATGGGGCGCAATCATCAGATCTATGCAGCGGTCAGGAACCAATATCCTGAGCATCAGAGTACAGTTATTGAGACCATCGGTAGCATTGGTGGTATTCCTACCTCCATTTTATTTGATTCCGGTTCTTCAGATTCTTATATTACACCATATTTAGTAGAGCGATGCAGGCTGGTGGCAGTTACGTAGGGTCTTCGTTGGGATGTTGAGATGGCTTCTAGAGCCAAGATCTCGGTAGACTCCTTAGTTAAGGAGGGTGTAGTGGATTTGGGACCTTTCACCACTACCTCGGATCTTCGTATCCTTCTATTGGTCTCGTATGGAGTCATCTTGGGCATGGACTGGTTGTCTACACATAGGGCCAGGATGGATTGTTACCATAATACTATATCTTGTGTAGATTGTCTAGGAGTTGAGTCAGTGTTTTCAGGGGTTAGGAGACCTATTTCAATTCGCACCATCTCCGCTATGCAGCTTAAGCGGTGTGTGCGACGAGGTTGTCAGATGTATGCTATTTCAGTCAGTGACAGATTAGAGGATGGAACTAATGGACCATCGCTGGATGATCATACCCTCTTGAGAGAGTTTGGAGATGTTTTTCTAGGGGAGCTACTAGGGATACCTTCCCCACATGAGATTGAATTTCATATAGATCTCGTTCCGGGAGCAGAGCCTATATCATGAGTACCTTATCGGATGACCACACAGGAGATATATGAGCTCAAGTTACATCTTGAGGGCATTTTGGAGAAAGGTGTAATCCATCCTAGTGTATCCCCTTGGGGTGCACTGGTGATTTTTGTGAAGAAGAAGGACGGATCCTAGAGGTCGTGTATTGATTATTGCTAGTTGAACAAGTTAACAATTAAGAATCGTTATCCCATTTTGTGTCTAGATGATTTGTTTGATCATATGAAGGGAGCCAAAGTTTTCTCTAAGATTGATCTTAAGTCAGGCTACCATCAGCTGAGGATTGTGGAGGCGGATATTCATAAGACCACTTTTCATACGAGATATGGGCACTATGAGTTCGCAGTGGTACCTTTTGGTTTGACGAATGCCCCCATAGTATTTATGAGTTTGATGAATGGGTATTCAGGACTTTCTTAGATCCCTTTGTGCTCATCTTTCTAGATGACATTTTTATTTACTCACGTATGCGTGAAGAGCACGAGGGGCACCTTCACTAGGTTCTTTAGTTTCTTCATGAGTAGCAGCTTTACGGGAACTTGAATAAGTGTGTATTCTTTCAGACAGAGGTACGATATTTGGGTCACATCATTTCTGGGGAAGGTATTGCAGTCGATCCTTCTAAGATTAGAGCCATTATGGATTGGCCAACACCCACTACTATGACAGAGGTGTGTAACTTCATAGAATTAGCAGGTTATTACAAGATATTTGTTAAGGACTTCTCTCTGGTTGTGCATCCCATCACTTCCCTTCAGCAGAAAGGGAAGAAGTTTAATTGGTCAAATAGATGCGAGCATGCCTTCAGAACACTGAAGGGGTGCCTCATGATAGCACCCATTCTTGCAGTGCTGGATCCACATGGTGAGTTTTTCGTATGCACGGATGCTTATTTGGTAGGATTTGGAGGTGTGCTGATGCAGGAGGTCAGAGTGGTGGCCTTTGAATCTCGTAAACTCAAAGATTATGAACTCAATTATTTGACTCATGATCTTGAACTTTTGGCAGTGGTTCAAACCTTGGTTCGATGGAGACACTTTCTTCTTGGTCAGATATTCAAACTCAGAAAAGATCACTTCAGTCTTCGCCACCTCTTCACGTAGCCCAATCTAAATGCTCGTCAGCGGTGTTGGATGGAGTTGCTTTGTGAGTATGTTATGGAGATAAAGCATGTGAAAGGAAAGGATAATGTGGTTGCAGATGCTCTCAGTAGATGGAGACATGTGGCTATGGCTACTTAAGTGGGCACAAATTTGTGGAGTAGGATTCTTCAACAACTTCCTCTTGAAAGTTTCTACATTGCAGCAAGAGTGGAGATCGAGTCTCGGAGACCCCTTGAGGAGAAGTTTGATGGTTTCTCATTAGAGGCAGATGGACTTCTCAGGCACAGAAGTCGGATTTATGTTCCTAGAGATAGAGGCTTGAGGTAGGACATCTTTACAGAGGCACATCATGTATCCTATTCAGCCCATCCTATGGTGAAGAAGATGCACCCTACCTTGAGAAAGTTTTATCACTGGAGAGGACTTTGTAGAGATGTGGCTCAGTTTGTGTAATGCTATTTAGAGTGCTAGAAAGTGAAGTCTGAGCATCAACATCTAGTTGGCCTTCTCTTTCCTCATGCTATATCGGAGTGGAAGTGGTACACCATTTCAATGGACTTCATTGTTGGGCTACCGATGTCGAGATATCACCACGACACCATCATGGTCACGGTGGATAAATTGAAAAAAGTGGTGCACTTATCTCCGGTGAAGACCACTTATACAGCTAGTGCAATGGCATGGGTATATCTGGATGATATTGTGAGACTGCGTGGGATTCCACTGAAGATTATTTGTGACCATGACCCTTTGTATACTTCCCATTTTTGGACTACCCTGCACCATGCCCTCGGGATGAGGATCAATTTCAGCACAACATATCACCCAGAGATAGATGGACACACTGAGCGGGTGAATCAGATTTCAAAGGACATGCTTAGGATGTATGTGATGGATCACCATTCGAGATGGGAGGAGTACCTGTACTTTGTGGAGGTCGCCTACAATAACAGTTTTTAGTGTTCTATAGGCATGACTCCTTTTCCGGCTTTGTATGGTAGAGAGTGCAGGACACCTCTTAGCTGGGACAAGTTAGAGGATAGGGTTTCTCTTGGACCAACTTTGTTACAGGACATGGAGCAGCATGTGGTTTTGATAAGATAAATACCACAGGAGGAACAGGATAGGCAGAAGAATTATGTAGATCAGCATAGGACTGACTGTATTTTTGATGCGGGCATGAAGGTGTTCCTTTTTGTCAAACCAAATAAGAGCCCTATCCGTTATGGAAAAGGTTCTAAGTTAGCTCCTAGATTTATTGGTCCTTTTGAGATCTTGGAGTGTATTGGCCCTTTCGCCTACCGTCTAGTGTTTCCGCCTAACTTGTCTCACATGCATGATGTGTTTCATGTTTTAGTGCTTAGGAGATACATTGCTTATCCTTCTCATGAGCTGGATTGGACCTCATTACAGGTACAAGATAAGGGGCAGGTGATGGTGGAGCCCATTCACATTATAGATCACAGGACCATGGGCATTCAAGGTAGGGAGATTGATCAGGTGTAAGTGCAGTGAGACAGATATGATGATATTGCAGGTACATGGGAGGATGCAACATTGTTTCGAGTTCAATTCCCACATCTGTTCCAGTTACTTCCAAGAGGAATTCGAGTCTAAGGGGAGGGGAATGTAATGCCCACTTCCCTTTGACACCTTTTTTTATTCATCCTGATACTGCTAACTATATTATGGGCATTATTATAGTTTTAATTTAATATGATGTTAGATGTTAGAGCATAGACTATTGTTGACTTGATTCATATATGATGCATGATGATTATAAAAGATATTTTATATATTGATTTTGATATACTATTTGACCGAGTTATATTATATATGTTGTTCAAACATGTGATATTTGGATATTTTCAGTAGACCTAGAAAATGAAAATTATTTGATGATAAAATTACAATTGATATTGTTGTTTGCCATGACGTTGTTGTGATTCATATATATATATATATATATGATTTTAAAATTATATTTATATTCATTTTGGATGTCTGATGTGGCCATGAGGCCGAAGGAGGTATTTGTATTTTGCAAGTTAAAAATATCACAACAAACATCGGGGATTGGAGACCAACCACATTAGATTTCTAGATGAATTCAACAAGGTCGCCATGGCAACTTGTATTTGTTTGTGTGTGTTTTATTGTGTTAGGTATTCCCATAAGGGGGATCACCTTTAAATGTGACAAAGGGACCTTACATATTTCCGTTATTTGGTCCCTTTGTTTAATGTTTTCTTGTCTTTATTTAGTGGTGCATTGACCCCTTTCATTATTTATTAAATGGTGTGTAAATATTGTGAGTAATCACGTTGTTAAGTTAATTAATTAAATGGGTCATGAGAATGTAATTAATAGAGTTGTTGGCTCTTGGTTTAAGTGGTGTAAGTGTTATGTATGAGATGTGTAAGTTGATTTTGGAGTATGAAACACTCCACCTTCTTGGAAATTCGAATTCGTCCTTGGAGATTTATTTTGGAGGCTTGTGGGACAAGTTAAAATTTCCCCACACCTCTTAAATTTATATACCAACCTTACCTATGGTTGGAGAGTTAAATTTAGAATTTTATGATTCATTTTTGTAAGTCAAGTTGTATGTTTTTAATTGCACTTTCTTCATGTTTTAAATTTCAGTCCTTATGGGGTGTGGGCTTGATTTGAGTGTGTAAGTAAAACTGTCAGATTATTCACCTACTTAATTATTATGCATTGGAGAATGAAGTCTACTTTGGTGTTGGAGTTGAGGATGTGTGAAGTGGCTTCCTACATGGATCCACCCCATCCTCTTCTTTTCCCTCTTCTCTAAATTCGAATTCCTTATCTTTTTTTTGGGTTGCTTCACTTGTGGATGCATCATTTTGGGGGACTTCTTTTGTAGTTTTGAACCCTTTCTATTGGAAGACATGGGGGATTATTTTTGAATACTTGTACTTTATTACTTCAACTTATATTGCTCATTTTGGGGCGACCTCTCTTGGTTTTGAGAGATCTTACTTTTCGAGAAGATTGGAGATTTTTGAATTCTTGTAAATTGTTGATCTCTTGGACTATTTTGCTTTAGAAAGCTTGCTGTTTTGGAACATTGGAACAACATCCATCATGGAGAGGTAAGAGCTTAGCTCTTGGGAATGCTCTCCTTTCTTTTTATGTATTTGTGAATGGTTGAATGTTTGAATTTGTTGTTTTATTTGTTGAATGGTTGGGTAGATGGCCTAGGAATGGTGTAGGAGAAGACTATGAGCTATTCTTTTGGGAGGCATAATTGTTTTGGGAAGGCATAAGTCTGGAGGGAGCTAGGATTTGGGTTCCACCTTGTAAAAATAAATATCTTGCATTTATTTCTCATTATGGGGTGCCAAAAGAGGTTGGGGAGGCATAAGAAATTATGAGGAAAAAGGGGTACTTGGGGGAGGCATAAGGGTGTGTCAGGGACTTGAAAGGATATATTTTGGTGGTTTCCTTTCAGGTGGTGATACCCATTTCCCCCTTGGGAGGTATAAGAAGAATCCCCCATAGTTTCTTGCTCCTTTGGCTTGCTTGATGAGGCTTGAGTATTATTTGTGATTTATCTTGTGGTTGCTAAAATTGGTGTTTTGTTTGGACTGTATTTTAAATATGAAAACTGCATGTGAAAGATTGCCTTTGTGTTTTGGAAGCCTATTGTTGCCATGAGTTGAGTCGCATTTATTATTACAATGTGGATGGGGCTAGGGGGCCAATGAAGAAGGATGGCTTCTCCTTTTCATTAGATGTCTTCGTTGGGTGGAGGACGTTTTCTTTTCCCCTGTTCTATTGTGATCAAATTAGAGAATGATGGAAATTCATACTGCTGTTTTGGATCAGAGAAAGAAGAAAATTTTGATAGTCCTTTGTGAGACTTCGTTTTGTGAACCTTTTTCCCACTTCAAGTGGAGGACTTGTAATATTAATTGTATTGGATAGTTACTTTGTTTTGAAAATAAAATTTTATGTTTAAATTAGAAAGAGACATACTCTATAATTTCATTCGGTGGAAAGAAAAGAGAGATTTGTATTATGTCTTTTGGAATGTAATGAAAAAAGGAAGTTGTAAAAGAATCATCCAAGTCAATAGAATTGTTTTATTTACCAAAAAGTATATTGTTTTCGTTGGGAATTTGTGTCTGAAATACAGTATGAAATCTCTGTTTGGAAAATTGAAAAGGAAAAACGTATGAAGAGAATATATTACTCTTTTCCTTTGGAATGTATGATTTTAAAATTAGAACTGCATTCTTGCTTTTTGCACAACTTGATTTGAAAAAAAAGTTAAAATTTTAGATTTGAGTTGGAAATGAATGCATACATTAAAGTTTCGTAACTAAAAATAGATCTGTTTGTTTTAAAGTATAGATTCTATTTTGTTTCGCTGTAAACTCTGCAAATTTTTACTAAAAATGTATAAAAAGGACCCTGCAACCTGGGAAAAGGAAGTGTTATATTAAATTTTACATAATATCGATAAAACAATCCCAAATAGAATATAACTCTTAAGGAATTTTTATAAAAATTTGTGAATCGGGCATACCCAAAATCTCAGTCGATTTGTTTTCAAAATTAGGAATTTTTAAATGATAATCAATCAAACAGCTTAACCCTTGCAATCCATCCTAAATTATTCCAAGTTAAATCCTACATGTCTGTTTGGCATGTTTAGAAAGAATTAATGGAAAATTTGAATAAAATTGTGTAAGTTAAAAATACCAGTTCACCTGTTTAGTGACATAAAAATGTTTTCTCAAAATCGACCCTTAAAAATTTATCGAAATTAAATTTTTAAGTTTGCAGTGTAAAGAGGACTTCGAGATATTTCCATAAAGTCCTTGTTTTCTAAAAAACAAGTTCCCTATCAAAAGTTATGGCCTCCGAAAGTTTTTAATTCATTGGGCTTCAAAAATAATGTAAGTTTGAAAAAGAAAATGTTTCTTCCTGCGCCCCTCTTTCGCGCCTAGGAGAAAAAGTTTCTTCTCGCGCCCCTCTTCCGCGCCCAGGAGAAAAAATTTCTTCCCTTCCCTGGGAGAAATTTATTCCCGTGCCCCACAAGAAGATAATCTAACTGTTCTCGAGATAACTTTCACTCTCTTAGTGTTTTGTAAGGTGATTTGATAATTGCTGTAATGGACTTTGGGAATTTTGTTGTGAACACTTTACAAAAAATTATTCCATAATTCTTCTAACTAAACCTAGGTTGTTCTTGGGTCTTGAGTGGGGCTTTAAGTGGGCGTTTCACTTGGTATCAGAGCCATGGATTCAAAAGCTTGGACCCTTGGGCACACTAGAAGACTTGAGACATGAAATTTAAACCTAGTACAATATTATACCTAGCACACTTTCAAATCTAGAGAACAACTTTGTTTGAAATTGCATATTTAGTGAACAGGGAAAAATGAATAAAACTTAGAATAGTGAACTAACTCTTGCATTGGTCTGTGTAGTAGGCACAAATAAGATGAGGGGTCCTTTCACATATACCTAGAATTACCACAACTAGATCATGTTATAGCAGCTATCCTACCACAGATTTTATAGACAATCCAAGATGTCAATGTCGCTCTATGCGGAGGGATCATAGGAGCATGTTCAGTCAGACATGATAGGGTGACATCCATTAAGGATCATGCATCTCCTCGGCATTGTCGGCAGCATAGAGGAGAGAACTCCCACGTGGAGTCAGTCAGAGCAGACTCATCGTAGAGGGGACATGGAGACCAAGTTTCAGGACACAGAGATAGGTCTCGAAGCCCTAAGCTTAGAGATGAGCTTGCAGGGAAGCCTAGGGGTCGTCAGACTACAACTTCAGACCACATCAAGGAGATCATGAAGCTACGACCATCACATTATTCTTGTGACATAGGTGGATTTCAGGAAGAGGCCTGGTTAGTGGGCTTGAGTGGATGCTTCAATCTCTGCACTTATTCTAGCAACATGAAAGCTCGTGTTGTAATCCACCTACTGAGAGATGGAGCAGGTGTCTGGTGGAGGATAGAGGAGCAGAAGCTCCCCGTGGATTCATAGACAGTTACCTAGAAGCTCTTTGAGGAGTGTTTCAGGAGTAGATATTTGTCACAGAGATTCATACAACAGAGGATAGATGAGTTTCATGACCTCTAATAGTAATCTCTTATAATGGGTGAGTATGAGAGCAGATTTCTGGATCTACTCCAGTATGTTGATTACATTCAGGATGAGTAGGTATGGATCCAAAAATTCCTCAAGGGCCTAAATCTTGACATTGGAGGTGTAGTTTGGATCCATTGTCCACAGACATTAGCTAAGGCCGTTGAGAATTCCTATATAGCAGGGGAGACTTGGGGAAAGACCCAGTAGGCTAGAGACCGAGTCCGGAGCCGCATCCAGTAGATGCAAGAAAATAGATCGAGGGGGTTAACACCTCCTCATTGTGGTGGACATGGTTCATCGCAGTCATCTTTTAGACCATAATAACAGCAACAATAGTAACAGTCCTACCCAACTTATAGACCTCCATAGAGATTCGATGCACAGAGGGGTCGGAGTATGGGGACTCCTCCTAGGGGTCCCATTAGGACATAGGGTTTCAAGAGGGATTAGTCAGCAGGATATCACCAATAGAGATCATAGCAGACCACAACCGGATCATTAGGATCTACACCATAGAGCTCCAGAGTACCAACCGGACCTGCTGCACATGGGAGAGGATCAGGTGATTGTTTTGGTTGTGGCATTGCTGGATATTTTTGGAGAGACTACCCTCAGATCCCTAATAACAAGAGTAAGACACAGATCTCATAGCCTACCATTGGTGACATCGGGTGTAATCATCAGATCTATGTAGCGGTCGAGTACCGCTAGGTTGAGCATCAGAGTACATTTATTGAGACCACTGGTAGCATTGGTGGTATTCCTACTTTCATTTTGTTTGATTCTGGTTCTTCAGATTATTTTATTGCACCATGTTTAGTAGAGCGATGTAGGTTGGTGGCAGTTAGGTAGGGTCTTAGTTGGGATGTTGAGATGGCTTCTAAAGCCAAGATCTCTGTAGACTCCTTACTTAAGGAATGTGTAGTGGATTTGGCACCTTTCACCACTACCTTGGATCTTTGTATCCTTCCATTGGGATCGTATGGAGTCAACTTGGGCATGGAATGATTTCCTACACATAGGGCCAAGATGGATTGTTGCCATAAGACTATATCTTCTGCAGATGATCTAGGAGTTGAGTCAGTGTTTTCAGGGGTTAGGAGACTTGTTTCCATTTGCACCATCTCCGCTATGCAACTTAAGCAGTGTGTACGATGGGGTTTTCAGATGTATGCTATTTTAGTTAGTGACAGAGTAGAGGATGGAACTAGTGGACCATCGCTAGATGATCATCCCCTCTTGAGAGAGTTTATATATGTTTTTCTAGGGGATCTACCAGGGTTACCTCCCCAATGTGAGAATGAATTTCATATAGATCTTGTTCCGGGAGAAGAGCCTATCTCACGAGCACCTTATCGGATGACCACAACAGAGCTCTATGATCTCAAGTTGCATCTTTAGGACCTTTTGGAGGAATGCCTAATCTGTCCTAGTGTATCCCCTTGGGGTGCATCGGTTATTTTTGTGAAGAAGAAGAATGGATCCTTGAGGTTGTGTATTGATTAGCGCCAGATGAACAAGGCAACGATCAAGAATTGTTATTCCCTTCTTCGCGTAGATGATATGTTTGATCAGATGAAGGGAGCCACATGTTTTTCTAAGATTGATCTTAAGTCAACCTACCATCAGCTGAGGATTGCGGAGGCAGATATTCATAAGACCGCTTTTCATATGAGATATGGGCACTATGAGTTCAAAGTGGTGCCTTTTGTTTTAATGAATTCCCTCACAATATTTATGCGTTTGATGAATGGGGTATTCATGAATTTATTATATCATTTCGTGCTCATCTTCCTAGATGACATTTTGGTTTACTCACGTACGTGTGAAGAGCACGAGGGGCACCTTCACCAGTTTCTTCAATGTCTTCGTGAGTAGAAACTTTATGAGAACTTGGAGAAGTGTGCATTATTTCATACAAAAGTACAGTATTAGGGTCACATCATTTTTGGGGAAGGTATCACAGTTGATCCTTCTAAGATTAGATCCATTATGGATTTTCCAACATCCACTACTATGACAGAGGTGCGTAGCTTCATGGGATAAGAAGGTTATTATAGGAGATTTTTTTAGGACTTCTCTCGGGTTGCACATCCCATCACTTCCCTTTATCAGAAATGGAATAAGTTTGGTTGGTTAGATAGATGCGAGCAGGCCTTCAGAAAACTGCAGAGGTGCCTAACGACAACACCTATTCTTACAATGCCGGATCCACAGGGTGAGTTTTTCATATGCACGGATGCTTCTTTGGCAGGAGTTGGAGGTGTGTCTATGCAGGAGGGCAGAGTGGTGGCCTTTGAGTATCACAAACTCAAATATTATGAGCTCAATTATCCAACTCATGATCTTGAGCTTGCGGCAGTGATTCACGCCTTTGTTCGATGGAGACACTTTCTTCTTGGTCAAATATTCACACTCAGGACATATCACTTAAGTCTTTGCCACCTCTTCACATAGCCCAATCTAAATGCTCATCAGTGGCATTTGATGGAGTTACTTTGTGAGTATGATATGGAGATAGAGCATGTGAAAGAAAATGATAATGTGGTTACCGACGCTCTTAGCTAGAGGGAGACATGTGGCTATGGCCACTTCAGTGGGCATAGATTTATGGAGTAGGATTCTTCAACAGCTTCCTTTTGAAAGTTTCTATATTGCAGCGAGAGCGGAGATCGAGTCCTAGAGGCCCCTTGACAGGAAGTTTGATGGTTTCTCATTAGAGGCAGATGGAATTCTTAGGCACATAAGTCATATTTTTTTCCCAGAGACAAAGGCTTGAGGAAAGACATATTGACAGAGGTACATCATGTACCCTATTCTGCCCATCCTGGGGTGAAGAAGATGCACGCTACCTTGAGGCTCAGTTTGTGTCATGCTATTTAGAGAGCCAGAAAGTGACATCTGAGCATCGACATCCAACTGACCTTCTCTTTCCTCATGCTATACCGGAGTGGAAGTGGGACACCATTTTCATGGACTTCTTTTTTGGGATTTTGATGTCTAGATATCAACACGACACCATCATGGTCACGGTGGATAAATTGACAAAATTGGTGCACTTTTCTCTAGTGAAGACCACTTATACAACTAGTGAAGTGGCACGAGTATATCTAGATGAGATTGTGAGACTGCACGGGAGTCCATGGAAGATTATTTGTGACTGTGATCCTTTTTATACTTCCCATTTTTTGACCACCCTGTACCATGCCCTCGGGACGAGGATCAATTTCAGCACAACATATCACCCCGAGACAAATGGTCAGACTGAGCAAGTGAATCAAATTTTAGAGGACATGCTTAGGATGTATGTGATGGATCACAATTCGAGATGGGAGGAGTACCTGTACTTGGTGGAGTTTGCCTACAATAATAGTTTTCAGTGTTCTATAGGCATGACTCCTTTTCAGGCTTTGTATGGAAGAGAGTGTAAGACACCTCTTAGCTGGGACAAGTAAGAGAACAGGGTTTCTCTTGGACCAACTTTGTTATAGGACATGGAGAAGCATGTGATTTTGATAAGATAAAGACCGCAGGAGGCACATGATTGGCAGAAGACGTATGCAGATCAGCATAGGACTGGCCGTATTTTTGATGTGGGCATGAAGGTGTTCCTTCGTGTCAAACCACATAAGAGACCTATTCGTTATGGAAAAGGTTCTAAGTTAGCTCCTAGATTTGTTGGTCCTTTTTAGATCTTGGAGCGTATTGGCCCTTTGGCCTACCGTCTAGTGTTTCCGCCTAACTTGTCTCGCATGCATGATGTGTTTCATGTTTTAGTGCTTAGGAGATACATTGCTTATCCTTCTCATGTGCTAGATTGGACTTCATTACAGGTGCAGGATAAGGGTCAGGTGATGGTGGAGCCCATTCGCATTATAGATCGCATGACCATGGACCTTCAAGGCATGGAGATTGATCTGGTGCAAGTGCAGTAAGATAGATATGATGATATTGCAGCTACATGGGAGGATGCTATATTGTTTCGAGTTCAATTCCCACATCTGTTTGAGTGACTTCCAAGAGGAATTCGAGTCTAAGGGGAGGGGGATGTAGTGCCCAATTCCCTTTGACTCCTTTTGTCATCGATCATGATACTGATGACTATATTATGGGCATTATTATAGTTTTAATTTAGTATGATGTTATATATTAGAGCATAGACTATTGTTGACTTGATTCTTATATGATGCATGATGATTATTAGAGACATTTTATATATTGATATTGATATACTGTTTGACCTGGTTATATTATATATGTTGTTCGGACATCTGATATTTAGATATTTTGAGTAGACCTAGAAAATGAAAATTATTTGATGATGATATAGTTATTGATAAAATTACAAATGATATTTTTGTTTTCCCTTATGTTGTTGTGATTCATATATATATAGATGATTTTGGAATTATATTTATATTCATTTTAGATTTTTAATGTGGCGATGAGGAAGAAGGAGGTATTTGTATTTTATAGGTTAAAAATATCACAACAAACATCGGGGGATTGGAGACCAACCACATTGGAATTCTAGATGAATTCAACAAGGTCACCATGGAAACTTGTATGTGTTTATGTGTGTTTGATTGTGTTAGGGAATCCCAGGGGGGGATCACCTCTACATGTGACCAAGGGACATTGCATATTTATTCTATTTGGTCCCTTTGTTTAATGTTTGCTTGTGTTTATTTAGTGGTGCATTGACCCCTTTTATTATTTATTAAATGGTGTGTAAATATTGTGAGTAATCATGTTGTTAAGTTAATTAATTGAATAGGTCATGAGAATGTAATTAATAGAGTTTTTGGATCTTCGTAAGTGTTGTAAGTGATATATAAGAGATGTGTAAGTTGATTTTGGAGTATGAAACACTCCGCCTTCTTGGAAATTCAAAATTTTCCTTGGAAGCTGATTTTTGAGGCTTGCGGGACAAGTTAAACTTGCCCCACACCTCTTAAATTATATACCAACCTTACCTATGGTTGGAGAGTTAAATTTAGACTTTTATGATGCATTTTTGTAAGTGAATTTGTATTTTTTTAATTGCTCTTTCTTCATGTTTTAAATTTTAGTCCTTATGGGGTGTGGGCTTGATTTGAGTGTGTAAGTAAAACTATCATATTATTCACCTACTTAATTATTATGCATTGGAGAATGAAGTTGAATTTGGTGTTGTAGTTGAGGATGTGTGAAGTGGCATCCTACATGGATCCACCCCATCCTCTTCTCTTCCCTCTTGTATAAATTTGAATTCCTTAGCATGTTTTTGGGTTGCTTCACTTGTGGATGCATAATTTTGGGGGACTTCTTTTGCTATTTTGAGCCCTTGATCATGGAATACATGGGGGATTATTTTTTAATATTTGTGCTTGTTTACTTTAACTTACATTTCTAATTTTGGGGCGAATTCTCTTTGTTTTGAGAGCTCTTGCTTTTGGAGAAGATTGAAGATTGTTGCATTCTTGTAGATTGTTGATCTCTTGGACAGTTTTGCATTGGAGAGCTTATAGTTTTACAACCTTGGAACAAAATCCATCATGGAGAGGTAAGAGGTTAGCTCTTGGGAATGCTCTCCTTTATTTTTATGCATATGTGAATGGTTGAGTGTTTCAATGTGTTGTTTTATTTTTTGGCTAGTTGGAAAGATGGCCTCGGAATGGTGTAGGAGAAGACTATGCGGTATTATTGTGGGAGTCATAAGTGTTTTAGGAAGTCATAAGTGTGGCGAGAGGTGGTTTTTGGGTTCCACCTTGTAAAAAGAAATAGCTTGCATTTCTTTCTCGTTATGGGGTACCATAAGAGGTTAGGGAGGCATAAGAAATTGTGAGGAATAAAGGGTACTTAGGGGAGGCATATGGGTATGTCAGGGACTTGAAATGAGATATTTTGGGAATTTATTCTCAGGTGGTGATACCCATTTCCCCATTTGGAGGCATAAGCAACATCCACCATAGTTTCTTTCTCCTTTGGCTTACTTGATGAAGCCTGAGTATTGTTTGTGTTTTATCTTGTGGTTGCTAAAACTTCTATTTTGTTTGGAATGTGTTTTAAATATGAAAATTGCATGTGAATGATTCCCTTTGTGTTGTGGAATCATGTTGTTGCCATGCGTTGAGTTGCATTTCTTATTACAATGTGGTTGGGGCTTGGGGGCCAATGAAGAAGGATGGATTCTTATTTTCATTAGATGTCTTTGTTGGGTGGAGAGCGTTTCCTTTTCCCTTGTTCTATTTTGATCAAATTAGAGAATGATGGAAATTCATACTGTTGTTTTGGAGTTGAGAGAGAAGACAATTTTGATAGTCCTTTGTGAGACTTCTTTTTGTGAACCTTTTCCACTTCAAGTGGATAACTCGTAATATTATTTGTGTTGGATAGTTATTCTATTTTTGAAATGAAATTTTATGTTTAAATGAGAAAGAAACATACTCTGTAATTTCATTCGGTGGAAAGAAAAGAGAGATTTGTATTGTCTTTTGGAATGTAATGAAAACAGGAAGTTGTAAAAGAATCATCTAAGTCAATAGAATTTGTTTACTTACCAAAAATGATATTGTTTTCATTGGGAATCTGTATTTGAAATACAATATGAAATATCTATTTGGAAAATTGAAAAGGGAAAACATATGAAGAGAATATATTACTGTTTTCCTTTGGACTGTATTATTTGAAAATGAGAACTACATTCTACCTTTTGCACAACTTGATTTGAAACAACTTAACATTTTAGATTTTAGTTGGAAATGAGTGCATATATTAAAGTTTGGTAAATAGAAATAGATATGTTTGTGTTCAAGTATAGATTCTATTTTGTTTCACCATAAACTCTACAAATTTTTATTAAAAATGTATAGAATGACCCTGCAACATGGGAAAAGGAAATGTTATATTAAATTGTACATAGTATGAATAAAACGATCCCAAATAGACTACAAATCTTAAGGAATTTTTATAAAACTTTGCAAATCGGGCATAGCCAAAATCTTAGTCAATTTGCTGTCAAAATTAGAAATTTTTAAATGATAATCAATCAAACAGCTTAACCCTTGCAATCCATCCTAAATTCTTCCAAGTGAAATCCTCCATGTCTGTTTGGTAAGTTGAGAAATAATTAATGGCTAATTTGAAAAAAATTGTGTAAGTTAAAAATACCAGTTCACTTGTTTAGTGACAGAAAAACATTTTCTAAAAATCGACCATTAAAAATTTATCCAAATTAAATTTTTAAGGTTTCTGTGCAAAGTGGACATCGATATATTTCCATAAAGTTCTCGTGTTCCATAAATCGACTACCCTATCATAATTTATGGCCTCCAAAAGTTTTTACTTCATTGGGCTTCAAAAATAATCCATGTTCGAAAATGAAAAAGTTTCTTCCCGCGCCCCTCTTCTGTGCCCGAGAGAGAAATTTTCTTCCCGCGCCCCACAAGAAGATAATCTAACTGTGCTTAGCATAAATTTCAATCTTTTAGTGTTTTGTAAGTCCATTTTATATTTGTTCTAATGGACTCTGGGAATGTTGTTGTGAACACTTTAAAAAAAATTATTCCATAATTCTTCTAACTAAACCTAGGTTGTTCTTTGGTATCGAGTCGTGGTTTTAGTCAGCATTTCAAATATACTTCAAACAAATAAAACTCTCACATCTATATTCATAAATAAGGAAATAACAAGAAGAGGAGATCCTACCTCTCCATTAAGTTTTCAAAACCTTCTCTCAATAAACTTGAACTCCTTCACACCAAGCACAATCGCAAAATGTAGCTCCAAAAATCTCCAAGCATGCAACCCAAGTCCAAATTCCAAAAGTGCAAGTGTAGAAAATAATACAAGTAACCCCAAATCCTTTAAAATAATCCAATAAATAGAAAAAGGAGCTGAGTATGATGAGGTGGCTCCATGTAGGATGCCACTTCATCATCCTTCCATTCCAACTCAACAAGTCAACATACAAAGAGCAATGCAATTAAATGAACAAGTAATTATATTAGATGCACACATTACACTCCAACATGCACTTCATACCTTCTGAGGACAAATTAAATGTTGTAAGTAGAAAAGTGACTTTATTTACTCTTTTATACTCAACAAATACATTAAAAAGACTAAAATTAGCTCTATACTTCATAACTATGGTTGGTAGATGAGTTTGAGATGTAAGGGATAAGTTTAACTTGTCCCACAAGTTTCAAAAAGTGGCCTATATGGTGAAATTCGAGATTGGGAAATAAGGAAGAGTACACTCAACAAAATGAAATTAAATTCATTCCACATCAAACATAAATCAAGGACCATCTTCCCTATTAATTACTCCATTGTCACAAATGCCTTTTAGTTTACAAATTAAGTTAAATTAGCTAATTAAAACGTATTAACAAGTGCTATTAAAGTGACTAGATTTTTCACAAATAATTAGGTACATGCACCACACTATGAAATACAAAAAATTAAAAGAAAGGAACACATCACAATCCATGACCACTCACATGAGGTCACCCCCCATCAGAAACCTCCTAACCAAACATAGCAATTACAAAACATCAACATAGAACATAAGTTGTCAAATTGGCCATGTTACAAACACCCAACATCCTTCTATGGTTGGTCCCCTATCCCCTTTCGATGTGTAGTAATATAAATTTCCTATAATCACAAAAATAAATACCTCTCTACCCTCATGGATGTATCAATAACATCGAGAAATAACACATACATAGAATCAATAGTTGTCATTAAAATTAAGTAATTTTATCATATATTTACCATATCAAAATAATTTGATTCTACGATTTTAGTAACATCTATGAGATCACAATACTATTAAGAACATCCAAACATAGGCAATGCATCATGAATATAACACGTCAGTATAAAATTAGAACAATGTAGATCAACATATATAGAATTGTCCACTAGTGTCATCCAACATATCATAATCCAAAACGTGAAACAAAACATATCAATAATCCAAATGTTTGTATAGTCTCTCACCTGCTACTCAAAATATAATAATCAAAATGTCAATATCTCTAATCAAATGTAATAAAATCATAGTGTAATAGTGTCAAAGAGAAGTGGGAACTATAGGGGTTATGAGACTAACTGTGGAAGAATATCGAATGTTGTAACATGGTCACCTTGGCAGCTATGTGTTTGTTGTGAGTGCGTTTTTATTTTTCTTAACATGGTAGTTAGGAGGTGTCCATGGGGTAGCACATCATATGTGACCATGGGTTGAATGTTATTTATTTTCTCTTTTATTTTTTTTCTTTAGATGTACATGTGATTTTATTAAATTGTAATGTTTCTTGATTTTATTGTGCTTATTAGTGTAACCCTTGTTCAGGATAATTAACCATGTGTGTAATTATAATTAGAATGTGTGACAAAATGGGAATTAAATGTTGTAGATAGTCTTTAGTTCTTCATGATTTTTATTAGTTTGATTTTCATTTTAGGAAAAATTTCGATTCCCATCACCCAAACTCGAATTTTAACTTTGAGCCGAGTTTTGGAGGCTTTTGGTACAAGTTAAACTTCTCTCATACCTCTTAAACCTTTCTACCAACCATAAATATGATGTAAGGGTCCAAATTTATCCCTCATGATGTATTTTTTGAATGAAAAGGGGAAATTAATGTCACCTTTTTACTTACCTTGTTAATTGTGTCCTTGGGAGCATGGAGTGGAGGTTTGAGTTCAAGTTTGAGTGTGGCATAACCTCACCCTACCCATTTATGAGTCTTGGTATTTGTGTTTGACTTAGTGAGGTGGATTGGAGGAGTAGTTATGTGGTATCGTACATGGGATCACCTCACCATCCTTTCCACAATTTTCTATTTATTTGAGTTACTTAGCAGTATTGAGGGTTACTTAGTTTTTATTTTTTAGATATGGTAAAGAGTATTTTGGTTTTGAATGGGACCGAAAAACTCTGAGTAAAAATGGATAAAATATAAATCACTTAAGCCCAAGAGAGAAGGCCTCTACCAGCAGCCAAAGACACTAGAAAAAAAACTTAAACCTTAAGAATTGTGCCCGGAGTCAGAACGAGTGTGACTCTTCATAAAGCGCAATAATATTTAACATTAAAATATCTCTTCGGAATGAATTTAGTCTTTCATTCCATATCAACATTTTTGTGTTGATGGGAAATTTGTAAGGTTAGTATAAGGTCCATCCACATCCACCCCGAGGCACACCACAATATTTCCATTTAAGATTTTTATCGTATATGCCCTTGAGATGCAAGCCTCAAGTCCACAACTACATATATGTGTGTAGAGGTGATACTATCCATGTTGTCAGAATATTTGATCCAATTTGAAATGAAACCCCTTCATGTGGA